>PVLA01001791.1:0-228603 GCA_004027455.1 Hydrochoerus hydrochaeris | reverse complement strand
TGCTATGTGTAGTACCAACTGAGAAGGGACTTGTGTTGGTAAAGTGCCTACATTGTGACTGGCATTTCCATGTGTTCTCAATTGAGATGACACTGTAACTCACATGAAGTCACACAATGATTAACTAAAAGTGGCCCCAGGCCTATCTGCCTCCACAGATCAAGGATAGTGGCCAGGGGAAAGATGAACACCGCTGGTTCCTGGAACCAAGAGGACCCCATGTAGGTAGAGGCCCTGCAAAGCTTCAGAAAGACCTAGATGCCAGCAGTAGTTCAGGGGTAGAACATTTGACTGCAGAAAGATCTAGGTCTGGCTGCTCCACCTCTCTACAACAGCCTTGGCAAGCAGGTCCTCAAAGGAATGCCCCCAAAATAATTCACAACCCAAACGTATCAATCTATGAATTCACAGCCCACTTACTCCTGCTAACCCCGTTCGCCCCATACTAACAGAAGGCCAGAACTTGCTCTTGCCCTCTTTCCATGGGGTCAGAAAGCACCTCTAAAAGCTATAGTTGTTGCCTGTAAAACCTGTGCTACAGACATGTGAAAAAGACACATCCTCTCCCCAATTAGCTGTTTTTCTGATACTCATCCAGAAATCTTTCTTTTTATTTAAAAAAAATTTTTTGAGACAGGGTTTTGCTATGTAGTCCAGTCCTTGAACTTTCATCGAGCCTCTTGTCTCAGCCTCCAGAGTAGGATTATAGGCAGGCACCACCATGCCCAGTTTTTCCTTTTCTTTTTGAGTTAAGAGTCTCACTGTGTAGGCTGACCTTAGACTCATTATATAGCCCAGGCTGGCCTCAAACATAGAGACCCTCCTGCCTCAGCCTCCTGAGTGTTAAGGATTATAGGTGTGCGGCACTATACCTGGCCCCACAAACATTTCATCCCTGTAAGTGGGAGGAAGTGTATTAGCCCAAAAGGCTGGTAGCACATCTGCCAAATGGAAGCCAGTTCAGAATTCCCAGGGGATCACCTACGGAAACCTTCCCTTTGAAATGACTAAACTTAATCAGTTGGTTGTTTTGTTTTGTTTTTGAGACAGGGTCTCACTATGCAGTCCAGGCTGGCCTTGAGCTCACTTTGTAGCCCAGGCTGGTCTCAAACTCACAATGATTCTCCTGCTTTAACCTTCAGACTGCTGGGATTACAGGTGTGCACTACCATACCCAGCTTCCTCATCAGTTTTAAAATAAACCCAAGGACATGGTCAAGAACCCAGACCTTCCCTCCATAATGGAGAACAGGGAATCGTATCTCACAGGACCGAGCCACCTACAAAGAGGCTATCCCAGGAGCTAAAGCCAGTCCCAGGAGTTCTAGGGGACCTATGACAAGGCTTTATCCTGCATGGGTTCTAGACAGTACAAGTGGGACTATCTTCTGTCTCCCACCTATTCCTGGGGTCCCAGATGGAAGAAATATCCTGCTGGGCTACATGTTGTACCCCAGGCAGCCACCCAACCAGTGCACAAAGAACTCCAATGATGAGGTGCTCATGGTTTTGCTGAGCTTGGTTACATGGCAACAGGTTGAAAATCTATCAGAGAAAGCAGGTATAGAAGATCAGCAGAGATCAGACCCCAGAGTGGGCTTCATTATAACACTGGCTGGTGGGCACCACAGAACTTTGTGCTTTCAGTTTATCATTTTAGTCTTTTTTTGTTGGATGTGGTATATCACATGGATTTGTTTCTCTAATGACCACTATCACCATGAGTTCAAGGCCAGCCTAAACTATATAGCAAAAGACTGTCTCAAAATACCACTACCACCAAAAAAAAAAAAAAAAAAAAGGTAGCTTTCTTTACAATTTCAATTTTCAACTGTTACCAGGCATTATATATAAAGACAGAAATATATGATATAATTTCTGTATAGTGACCATATCTGAAGACCTTGCTAGTTCCGATAACTTTCCTATGGATTCACTGGGATTTTTTATACATTCACATCACCTGTAAAAAGCAAAGGACTCATTTCTTCTCCTCTGATCTGAATGCTATTTTATTTCTGCTTTATTTTTTAATTTTTTTTTAATTTCTAGCTTTTTTTTTTTTTTTTTTGGATACAGGGTCTTGCTAAGCAGTTCAGGCTGTCCTTTAACTTGCTATGCATCCCAGGCTAGGCTTAAAACTCCCAGAAATCTTCCTGCCTCAGCTCTGGAGTGCTGGGATTACAAGCATGTCCCACCATGCCCAGCTTCTTTCTGACTTTAGGCAATGGCTTTGACTTTGAGTAAATACTGAAGAGTTGTACGAGCAGACATCCTTGTCTTATTGAATGGCACACTGAAGGCTAACACCTGAGCCCCTATTCTCTGGTGCTGGTCTCTGGAAGGTGCTAGTCTCTGGCACAATATATGCACTTTCTGAGAGGGCCTTTAGGAATCAAGAGGCCAAAGGAGCTTGGCTATATCACTGGCAGAGCAAGTTCTGGCTCAGTAATTCCACCTCTACAGGAAAGTGGCCCACAGCATCTTTGGACTCAGGGTACGGTCATTTTTGTTGTTTTTGAGACAGGGTCTTGCTGTGCAGTTCAGGCTGTCCCTGAATTCACTATGTAGAGCTGGTTGGTCTCAAACTTGCAGTAACCCTCCTGCCTCAGCCTCCCAAGTGCTGGGACTACAGGCGTGTACCACTATGCCTGGCCAGTCTGATAATTTTTATAAGGTCTAGACAGAGTGACAGGGCAATACTGAGAGATTCCTAAGAAATGGAACCAGGAATCCAGATGTCATGGCTTAAAGAGTTTGACTCTTGTGGAAGGTAAATAAGCTGCAGATGTGGGTAATTTGTCTAGGGGCATAGGAACTTGAAGTACTCAATCAGTGCTTGTTAGCAGCACATTCTCTGCAAGTAGAAAACTCCTATCTTTGAGATGGTGATCAGTATTGCTCTCACTGATTTCAAGCTCCCTGCTGGTTGGCTGAAATCAAGGCCTCTGCATACACGATAGTCAAGTGCACACATCTGATGGTGTATGGGCCAGAGTACCCAATTTTTTTTTTTTTTTTTTGCGGTACCAAGGATTGAACTCAGGACCTCACACTTGTCAGGTAGGCACTTATGCCACTGAGCTAAATCCCTGGCCAGAGTACCCAATTTTGCCCAGCAACAGACACAGCCTCTGAAGGACAGTTCTACTCTCCCACCTAACAGCCTTCTCTAATATGAGGGACCCTGACAACACTCTACTCAGGGAAAGCTCTGTAGAGCCCTCACACTTCAGCTGAGATGACCTCCACTTCTGTCCACACCACTGTTCTGCATGGTTCACATACATGCACATGGGCTCCAACAAGTTCCACACTGTAGCACCCCAGAAACAACTACATCACTTTAATTCACATTTCTCATGAGACCCGAACTCTCAGAGTTGTCCCCACATTTATATATGGTAATAAATCGCTTTATGCCATGTTCAGTGCATGCTAATGGGCCTAGCGGTGGAGGACACTTTGGCTACTCTCTTATAACAAGCGGAGGGCATCTCAAAACTGGAGTGTGTCTACCTTACAGCACCATCTAGTGGTGAGGAGTTTCATCTGAAAACTCAGGGTAATATTTAATCTTTTAAAAGACTGTATCAGTAAAACCTGATGACAGTAAGCAAGGATCCACTGTAAGAGAAAGGAAGAGCTCAAATGTTTACACATATCAGAAGTCTAGCTCTAGTATTAAAAATGGAGAAAGGTTTGAAGGTGCTAAGTCCAACTAACTTGTAAACAATCAACCACACTCAAATTAATGGCAAGCGCAAGGTCGTGAGTTTGATCCCCGGTACCAAAAACAAAAACAAAAACAAAACATCAAGTTCATTTGTGAACATCTTGTTACTTAAGAGTGAGAATGAGACAATGTAAAGGATGGCAAATAGAGGGGCCAGGACACACTAGCTGGAAAAACCAGTCATCCAAGTTTCTATGGCATTTGAGTTTCTACGGCAACTCTGTGGACAAATGCTATCATCACTGTTGCACCATATGCTATGAGCTCTTCCAAATGCTCACCATTGAGGAAGCAAAAGGACATCTAGGCTGGGTGAAGTAGCCTGTAATCTTGTGATGCCTATAGTCCCAGCTATTCAGGTACCTGAGACAGAAGGACTGCAAGTTAAACCAGTGCAAATATGCACTAACCCGCAATTGAATCAAAACAGATGTAGCTCAGTACTAGAGTGCTTGCCTAGTGTGCAAGAGGACCAGGGTTCGATGCCCAGTACCATGTATATACAGGATGTCTAGCTTCTGTTACTGAAGGGAGAGAGTGACTCAATCATTCCCCATCAAGAGTCTCACCTGGGTCCAGACACATGAACTTGCAGCACTCCTTAGGCTCCTTGCGGTACTGCTGACAGCCCTGGGGACCTTCACAGAGGGCAGCCACACACATCTCAGGCTCCCCTCCATGGCAGGTACAGCTCAAGCACGGATCATCCCCTTTAGGGGTGAAGTAGAAGCCTTCATCCACCACGTTGTCCTTGATGTCGACACATGTTTGACCTGCAACAAGCGCATGTGCACAGATGTATGCATTTTCACCAAAGGAAACCCTGGTCCATGCCACTAGAGCAAGTAAGAAGTTAGGCAGATTGTGTCTAGAATCTTCCTTATGCTTCAACACTGTTGGGGTGGGAGTGCAGGGAGTGGCTGTCTAACAGCAGTAGTGCTCTAAAAGGCATGTGTACAACATTGAGAACAAACCACACCTAGCCAGGATCCTAGTCCATGGATCTCAGAAGGGCAAAACAAAGAATGCTTGATTCTAAGGTGAAGGTACCTGCAGAAGCTTTTGGTTTCAAGTTGACTAGCTTATTTATGGAATCTCAAATCTAAGTTGCAGTAGTACACATATCTGTAAACATAGCACTCTGGGGGTGGGGGGGCGAAGGCATGAAGCTCACAAGTTCAAACCTGGCCTGGGCAACTTAGTGACTTAGCAAGATCTTGTCTCAGAAAAAAAGAGTGAGGATGTAGCTCAATGCAAATGCACTGGGTTCAATCCTCAGTACCGGAAGGAAGGAAGGAAGGAAGGCAAAAAGTTGTAGCTGCTGCAGACATTAACTATTTTAAAATCAGAATGGGTCTCAACCACGTGTGGTGGCAGACACCTGTAATCCCAGCACTTGGAAGCTGAGGCAGGAGGATCATTTCAAGTTCGAGACCAGCCTAAACTACATAGTGAAACCTTGTCTCAAAAAGGACAAGACAAGAGTAACCATAAAAGGAAAAACTGATAAACTGGATTTCATCAGATATACAAGGCAAGCACTGCTAGTGAATATGAAACCTGGGATATACCTTCTATAACCACAGTGTCAACAGACCCTATTCCCAGCCCAACACTCATAACTGAGACTGACAACTCACTGTACTTAGGAGACCTTCCTGCACTAAAAGCACAGGGGAAGAAAAGTAGTCATTTGTAACAAGCACCAAACTGCTGACCTCAGTCTCCTCCATCCCACATAAAATGCCTGGGTTTCAATGAAACGTCAGAAGAATGAACCATACTCCAGAGACAAAACAATGAACAGAGCCACACTCCACTATGACAATATGAAGGACTACCACAGAGAATTTTTAAATGACTATAGTAACTATGATTAATATATTAACTGATCTAATGGGAAAGGCAGGCAATATACAAGATCAGACTGCAAATTTAGCAGATAGAAAGAAACTGTAAGAATAAAAATTCCTATTAGAAGGGGCCAGGATATAGCTCAGTGGCAGAAGTGCCTGCTTGGCAAGTGCAAGCAACCTCCGGTACCAAAAAGAAAAAAAATTTCTATTAGAGCCAGCCATGGAGGCACACACCTATAATCTCAGGCACTTTCGAGGCTGAGGCAGGAGGACTGTCACAAGTTCAAGGCCAGTTTAGAACATATAATGAGTTCAAGGCCATCCTGAACTAAAGTGCAAGACCCTATCTCAAGAAAACAACTACTAAAAAAATCCTATTAACTGAAAGATACAAATAAAATGAACTAAAAGGTGAAAAACACCCCCCACAAGTTCATAAGTACACCTGACACAGCCATGGAAAGAATTAGTAAGCCTGAAGCCAGGACAACAGAAATTACTCAAATGTTTAAGTACT
Organism: Hydrochoerus hydrochaeris; assembly: GCA_004027455.1. Taxonomy (NCBI): domain Eukaryota; kingdom Metazoa; phylum Chordata; class Mammalia; order Rodentia; family Hydrochaeridae; genus Hydrochoerus; species Hydrochoerus hydrochaeris. The sequence goes on along the minus strand of PVLA01001791.1, from coordinate 222,494 downwards.
CAGGAAGTACAAAATGGCAGCCACCAGTACTAGGCCATTCAGCATCTAGGGAAGAAAATCAGGAAGCTCTGTTGTCAGATTTTATGTTCAGACAAGAAGGTGTTGAGTGGAATGGTTTCCAATGCAGAAGAAATGGCCTATCAGGAAAGGGAAGGATTCCTGATTCAGGGAAAGTAGTCAAGAGTTTTCTCCAATCTTTTTTTTTTTTTTTTTTTTTGATCATTGTTGTTGTTTGAGACAGGGTCTTACTATGCAGTTCTAGTTGGTCTTGAACTCACTATGTAGCCCAGCCTGGCCTCAAACTCACAGTAAACCTCCTGAGTGCTGGGCTTAAAGGCATGTGTCATCACGCACGCAGGTTTTTCAAGCATTTCTTGATCAGCTTCCTATCTGGCTCTGCTAACCATTTTCTGCACAGTAGTGGGAAGCAGTAAGTCCCCATGGGATCTGGCAGTGACTATCAGGTGTAGTTCAGGTCATCATGGGCTTTGGCTAATGAGCAGGTGTCTGGGAACCTCCCAGGACAGGTACACAGGCTTGTGGCCTCATTCTCCTAGTCTGTGGCAAGCAGAAAAGGGCACAGACCTACAGGCTGAAGGTGACAATTTTCCTCTGTCTGTGTCAGAAGCCTTTGCATCTTGTTGGGCTGACAATCTGTATACTGTGGTCCTTTCGGGCTGAGTGTCTTGCTCCAGGGATAGCTGTTTCATCAAGGACAGAGTATGGTATGCAGAGCTGTGAGGGATTATAACCTTGTGTGCAGTGCTATTGTCAATGAAGTTGTGACAGAAGAAGGTGGACTTGCATTTTAAGGCAGAAAGAGCACTGTGGTTTTCTTTTTAAATTGTTGTCAAAATTATTAGCTAGTTTTTCTTCTTGTTTCTTAGCTTTCTATAACCTACCATTGAAACAAAGTTAGGAACTTCTAAGAACCGTTTGGTTAAGTTTCTGCCTTTGCTCTTTTTTTTTTTTTGTACCAGGAATCGAACTCATGACCTCACACTTGCCAGTCAGGCGCTTCTGCTGCTCAGCTAAATCCCCAGCATGGCTTTGTGCTTATATTTTTCAAAGATGTTGAATTTTTTTGGTTCTGGGTTTTAGAAGCCTTAGTACCAGTTTTCTTCTCCTGGCAAGAAGAAACTTCTTAATGTCAGTTCCAAAATTTTCCAGCATATTTTGTACTTAACCCCCACCCCATGTCTTAAGGTTATTTCTGTAGAAATAACATACTTTTCTTTCCATGCTAATCAATTACTGGAAGTTTTCCATTGGGTACCATCCTCCTCCGAAACACTTAGGTCTTTATCTTCTTAGAGTTACATACTTTTATAAGCTGTCTTCGGATGATTTCACAGATTTCTCAGACTGGCTTCTACCAAAGGCAATACATTTAGATATTTACTGACATGTCTATTTTGCGGAGAGCATAACTTTTCTAAATTTTTTTTTAACAATATCAGGATTTCACATAAGAGATCATGTCAAATGTGTGTGTGCTGTAACTGTGCCTTGTGGGATGAAAATAAATATTATAAGGCTGATTAGACCCTCCAGCAGACACTTTTTCTTGTCCTGTGCCTGTCTAGTCATATCATCATATGTGAATCAGTCTTTGTCCTTTTTTTTTTCTTTCTTTTTTTTTTTCTTTTTCTTTTTTTGGACACAGGGTCTCACTATGTAGTTCAGGCTGATCTTGAAGTCACTATGTAGCGCAGGGTGGTTCTCATACTTGCAGTGATCCTCTTGCCTCAGGCTCCTAAGTGTGGGAATTCTAGGTGGGCATTTTTTTTAGGTGTGCATTTTTAATTTGCAAATAGATTTCATGATTAATATTTGCTTTCTGTCTTTAATGTCCTGTTTTTGTTTTTCCCTAAATGTCTATAGCCAACCAGTTTTTGATTTATTCTAAGCAACATTAATTTGTTGACAAAGAAGTGAGTTTATTGATTTGGTCTGGGATTTTATAAAATAACTGTATCCTTTGAAAACAATTTGGTTTTGGAGACCAAAAAATAAAAAGGAACTGGGTTCAATTTCCAGTATTCCCAGGAAAGAAAAGGAACAAAATAAACTGTCTAAATAAAAAAAACTAACAGAATCTACAGACTAAACAACTAATAAGAAAGTCCATGTAATCCCAGCGCTTGGAAGGCTGAGGCAGGAGGATCACTGTGAGTTTGAGGCCAGCCTGGGCTACGAAGTAAGTTCAAGGCCAGCCTAAACTACAGAGTGAAACCTTGTCTCAAAAAAAAAAAAAAAAAAAAGAAAAGAAAGAAGAAGGGAGAAGGGAGAAAGGAGAAAGGAGAAAGAAGAAAGAAGAAAAAGAAAGATAAAGTCCAGAAAAACCACTGTAAAACTGATATGGAAGAGAAAAAGGCTAAGAACAGGCAATGTAATATCAAGTACAAGGAACAGTCACAATAGCAGCTATCAAGATTTATAAGGGCTGGAGATTTACATCAGTGACTTAAGTGCCTGCCTGGCAAATGCAAGGTTGTAAGTCCAACCCCCAGTACCAAAAAAATAAAGAAAAAAAAAATCCAAGGACCGCCAAGGAGTTAGCTCAGCGGCATAGTGACTGGCTGGCAACATGAGGTCCTGAGTTTAATTCCCAGTACCAAAGCAAAACAAACAAACAAAAAAAGATTTAACACAAAGCTACTGACACAGGACTGACAAAATGTCAGAATGGAGTATAATAATATACCCAGGCAAATGTGAAACCTGGGTTTGTGATGTATTGTAGGAAGAGAGGGATTGATACTCATGAACAGAACTGAAAGCATTACCTGAACTAGATGTACATTTATGGCTCTCTGTAGTTGCCAAAGCTGATTACAACCCTTTACCCCATTACAAAGGAAGAGGGAAGGCAGGCCATCCTGCCCTCGGTTGGACAGGCTCCCAAAACTCAAAGAAACCTCAATGTGGCATTTGGGTATGGTGGCAGAGAGACAGGGAAAGACCCATAACACCAAAGACTAGGCAGGAGGAGCTGTCTAGTAATGGAGAAAGACAAGGAGAAAGAAGGATCCACAAAGAACCAGAGGGGCTACAGCACGGCAAGTTCTTGGATCACTACTTCCATTTAACCTCCTAGTACGACCAAAGCAGGCAGGAATTATGGTTTCCAACCCAGGAAAGAGAATCAGCAGCTCAGGAGCCAGCCCAGGATCTGATGGTAGCCAAGATGCAGACTCCAGGAGACTTACTTCTTTTACACAGAAACGAGGACTTCTCATAGCAGCTCTCGGCGTGCCAGCTGTGGAGGTCATGGTGCCGCAACGTTGGGAAGTGGAAGCACTGCAGCTGGGCGCAGTACACATTGTCATTCTCAGACATGGCGGATGCGAAGATGGGGTCTGGGGGCAGGAACACCTCCGAGGAGCCTGTTCGGGAGGACAGAAGCTGAAGCTGGATAGATGGCCATGCACAGGCCCCAAGGGCCCTAGTGTCAACAAGGCCATCAATCAAAGAGCTCATAGCCCATAGTGCTGAAGTCAGCTCCAGGGATGAGGCCTGGAAGGGCCCTGACAAACACATAAACAAGTACCACCCAAAGAACACAGTGCTGCACAGTGACTCACCAGAGGTGCTTAAAGTTTGAACAATAGCATGAGTAGCAAACAATGGATGCTAACACACTGGATTAAAATGGAGAAACTCAGGGCTGGGGATTTAGCTCAGTGGCCTAAGCACCTGCTTTGCAAGAGCGAGGTCATGAGTTTGATTCCCTGTACCAAAAAATAAAATAAAATAAAATAAAATAAGAGAAACTCATACTGATAAATGAATAAACAAATGGGGAAATGTATACAGGAAGTTTTCCTCAACAACAGAAAACTCAGTAAGAAAAAGAGCACTCAGAAGGTCTCTGCACTGTACCTGTGAGGCACAAGTTTTTCTGGGGAATGTTAGTTTCAGTCCCACCAAGACACTGGCATCCCTGCCACCTGGCACACTGTACACATGGAAAGCACTGGTTCCCTGAAGCTATCACCCAGCTCAGGGGATGCTCTGCCATCCTCTCAGCTGCTTTCCAAGCTGGGAAAAGGCCATCAAAAACCATGCTACCCTCCCAGGTAACGATGGGAATTTGGAACATGTTGAGGGAGGGCCTGTTAAATCTCCAACCACTCTCCTGCAATGTCCCAGGAAGAAGGTGACACAGCTAGTCTCCAGGGCCCACCCTATTTTGAACACAACTCTCCAAGGCCAGGCCACCAAGAGATTCCTTTATCTTCCTCAACACAGATCACTGAAAAGACAAAAGCAATGTATTATGCTTTCCTGAAAGCACAATAAATGCACCTCAAGCTCTAGTTCCCTAATGCAGTATACCCCTTTTGCAGGATACCTGTTGCTAGCCCCAGAGTTTCTGATCTCAACTGTGATATACAATAGCAGTGCTTAAAGCAAGAGCACAAATGGCTCCTCAGGACAGAGTCCTATGATCCAGGCCCACCACCAAAAGCTGCCCGGATGGAGGAAGAGGCAAATGGGAGGGTGGCTAAGGCCATCAACAAGCTGGGTTTGTGCTCCCTGCTTTAGCTCAATTGCCTAAGGCCCCACTCTATAAACGTGAGGTTGTGAGTTCCATGCCAGAGGCAGCAAAAAAAAAAAAAAGTAAATTAAAAAAAAAAAAACAAAAACAAGCTGGGTTTCAGCAAGACTTCAGCTAAGACCCCAGTTAGCCACCAGCAGATGGAGGACACAGCATTCCGTGACAGCCAACAGTCAAGCCAACATGTATACAGTACATCTGCCCATGGAAGCTGCTGAAATAGAGTCCGTGGTGTTGATTAGACTAATTGGTGGAAGCAAAGGGACTGGCCAGAGGCCACTGTGGTAATTAGGTGGCTAAAAATCAGGGTATCAGGTCTGGGTGAGGGCTTCAAAGCTGGTGACAAGTGATGAGATCCTGATGTATCTGAAAGGATATAAGAAGAGTCAAGAACTCCTGAGCTCCACTAGCAATGACTCTTGTAGATTTCCTTCTAGGGCCTGCCACTGCTTCCTGGGTGTACACCAACCATCCTACTCTTTCTGAAGGACGCTGAGGTGGAGAAAGGATCCCAAGAAGAAGCCTTGCCCAAGCTGAAATCACAAAGCATCCGTAGCAATGATCCATTCTTCTAGACTTCCCTCCAAGATGCCTCTCCTCTCAGACGCTGCCACTATAGGACATTCAGCCCTCAGAGTAACTAAGTGGTGGAAAGTTCCAGAATGCCTCTGTCTGCATGTGAAGTATGCATGTCTTTAGCTCCAAGGGCCTCTGAATACTGCCCAACTACTTCTGCTGCATGTTTTCTCCTGCAGTCCACAAGAGCCACTCCAGCTATGTGTCTATCTCCTTTTCCTTCAGCTTACAAAGATAGCCCAGCACCCTGGCAAGTGCTCCACTATTTCTGTAGCAGGAAATCTTTCACTTGCTTTTTTCAGTTAGCAAGCTGACTGCTTGTCTAAGAACTTCTTCCTGTCTTACTCTCTCAACAACCAAATAACCATCCTGCACAGACCCAAAGGGCTATCTGGGCCCTGGTCTCAGGATAATCTGGAAGAAGCTGCTCCAGGAGGCAGTCTGTGGTTACCTTGTCCAGAAAGCAGGGTCTCTGCACTATAACTTCCAGCAGCTACTAGATCAGTGTGGCCTCTCCCCTCTGCTGAACAAGGATTGTAGATAGTAGGTCTGTTGACCTTAGTAACAGGACCTTACAATAGTGACACCCTTCCTCACAAGACAGAGAAGACCACAAAGAACCAGTCACATCTTGAAAGATGCCCGAGAGACAACAAGGCTTCTTTTAAATTAAGCATCTCCTGATCTCAGTCTGTGTGCAGATTGATGTGAGCAGGTTTGGAAACACAGTGAGGGACAAATGGGGCAAAAGCACCAATAATCTTAAATTCACAAAATACATGAACATGGTACATCATATGTTTCCACATTTGTGCTTTAAAATTAACACCAAGTATGAACAACCAGGAATTGAAGTGCACTGCTAGCCACAAGGAGGGGGACCCTGCCACTGGATTGGGAAAATGTCTCTTGACAACAGGGATCCACATTTTTTCACATTTTCCATAAGAGCTAGCCCTATGTCCACTGGTAGCAGCAGCTCTCAATTTGCAGGGCACACCAAAGCCCAGTGCTGCCAAACCTGTAGTGCTTCAGCAACCCTGGAGAGCTGCAAGGGCTTATGCAGACACGAGCTGGAGTAGAAAACCCACCTCCAGAGGAGCTGCTGAGGAATTCACACCCAAAGCCCTCAGGAATCCAAGGGGAGTCAGTTACAAACCTCAATATACAAGGAGGGGTAGGGTACAACACAGACCTATCATAAATATGTGTAATACACACACACCATTGTGACAATATAGAACACATGTTATAAAAAACACAAGTTGCGGTCAGGGGTTTAGCTCAGCAGTGTAAGTGCCTGCTTAGCAAACTCGAGGTCATGAATTCAATTCCCAGCACCCAAAAAACCCCAAACCAAAACACAAGTTGCACAAGACACAGATGAAATAGATATCTTAGAACACCTTTCCTACTATCATTAACTAAGTATTCTTAGGCACAGTACATTCTCAGGGAAGGGTTCATCATTAACAAAAATTAAATACATTTCTCACTGTGTGCCGGATATGTTTTCTCTGGGTCAACTTCTCAGACTCCAACCAACACCCCATCTCCTACCCCACCCCCTCTGCACCATGGCAAAGAGTTTCCTGAGGAGCAGGAGAGGGCTCACTGGGCCATGCCCTTGTTGTTTGTATTTTTAGTCTTTTCACTCTACTGTTTCTTAGCAGAAAATTTAAATGATGCAAAAAATTTTTAAATATGCAAAAGTAGAAAAAGTATGATATAACCCTGTGTGGTTTCAATGCTGAGATGGATCCTGCTGTTTGGTTCATCCCCCGTGCTGTGCTCCTTCCTGAGCACACTGTGGCATCTGGCACTTGCATACCAGGCCATGTCCCCTAGAAATACACAACACTATACATGCAGAAGAAAATGAACAGTCAGTATCTGCTCTAAGTCTACAGTCACTTTAATTATATCCATCTGAGAATTTTTATAATCTACCTCTTGCAACTCTTGCAATCCAGGGTACCATTAAAAAGAAAAAACAAAATCAAACTTGCTTTCAGTTTTATGTTTAATTCCTTATACTCCAGAACAACTCATGATGTTGAGCTGTGTCAAGTATCCAAGCCACTTTAAGGGAGCAGAAAAATCTTTTTTAACCATGTGTATATTTTGTGACTACCACTACTTAAATCCACTAACAAAATCTCTAAATCCATAGACAACAGAGCATAACTTCCATGCAGAGCTGCTGGATCCTCAGGGCATCCTGCATGAACATAGGGCTTTTCCTAAACTGTAGATTCATTCTTCTCATGTCCCATGGAACCAATTAAGACAAACAAGGTCATCAGAGCCCAACTGGGCCAATGAAGCTATCATGCCAAAGATGAGGGTCTGAGCTCACAGCTCAGACATACAATCATCACACAGACGAATGTTTCTTCTCTTTCTTTCCCTCTGTCCCTGTCTGTCTCTCTCTCTCTCTCTGAACTATAGGCCTGACTACTGAGCTACATTCCTAGCCATTTTATTTTTAAGACAAAGTTTTCCCAAATTGCTTAGGTTGGGCTTGAATTTGTTATCCTTCTGCCTTAGGCTCCAGAATGCTGGGATGACAGCTATGCCCCACCATGCCTGGCTTGGATGTCTTCTCTTTAACTACTAGCATTGAGAATACAATCATGCTCATAAGTGTTGATGCTGTTCTAAGCTAGTCTGTGACTACAGTGTTACAAAGATTCAGCCCCAAAGACTGTTATGAAAGCAAGTAAAAAACAACTAGGAAAATGATCCTTTACAAGACACACTGTGACGGGGGGGTGGGGCTAGAGAATCAAAAACCATCTATTTTTTAACTATTCCTGTGGGGAAATCTAAATAACAAAAAAGTCTGAAAACTGAAATGCAGGTGGTATTTTCAGTAAAAAAATCAGAAGATAAAGAATGGAAGCCAGATGTGATGGCAAACGCTTATAATCCCAGCACTCAGGAGATAGACAGAAGGATCACTATGAACTCAAGGCCAGCCTGAGCTACATGGTGAGTTCGAGGTCAGCCTATCCCAGATAGTAAGGCCCTGTCACAAGACTAACAAACAATGGAATGATGTTCTCAGCAGGAGTGGGGCTGGTGGGCATGGCCTTCTCTGATGGGCTCTCCAGAGCCCATCTTTGCTCCCTGCCCCATCCCAGCTGCCAAGTAAAGTAGCCCATGAATCTACAAAGTCCTGCCTCTCTCCAGAGAAGCTGGCTACCTATGGTCCTGATCCTTTGAACCCTGTTCCCAGGGCCACAACTCCTCACCTGCCCTTATTAGAGACGCTGAAGATAGTGGTGTGATTAAGATATGTTTAGGGACTTGGGGCACAGGGAAAACAGGCAGCCAGCACACCACTCTGGTTAAGTGGCTGTGGCCTCCCAAGCTGTGGCCACCCCACGGCGAGAACCATATTAGTGCTTCCTGAGATCCATGCCATGTTGGAACTTGGGGTACTGGGAAAAGAGGCAGCCAGCACGCTGCTCTATTGGGCAGTTGTGAGCCTACAAGGGCACAGGCTAAGAATCAAACATCCATCTCATCCCCCTTCCCCCCCAGCAAGTGAGAGCCAGAGATCTGAGCATCTCTTCTGAGTTTGACTATATGCAATATAGCAAATAAGGGGGATTTTCTTCTGCCATCTCTTTGAAGGCAAATATTTTTATCTCTGTTTTGCTCTGTTCTGATCAATGGTATTGCTCTATTCAATACTCTGTTTTTATAATTTCGGTATTTGCTTCAATATTGCTCTACCTGGTTTAAGGAACAACTACTGCACAGCAAACCAGATATACTATTGTACCTACTGCTGTTATCCTGGTAACCCGCTGTATCCGTACCAATTTCACTGCACTGCCTCAATTGGCTTTGTCCTGTCTTGTTCTGCTGTATTTTACTACCTTCAAAATAAAATAAAATAAAATAAAATAAAATAAAATAAAATAAAATAAAATAAAATAAAATAAAATAATGAAATGAAATAAAATAAAATAAAATAAAAAAATAAAAAATAATAAGAAATAAGAAAAAATTTAAAAAGTAAATAACAACAAAACAGATCAGTAAGGTACTGAGCAACCTGAAACATGATATAACTAAACAGATAATTGACTTAAAAAGCAAAAAGAGGAAAAGAAAGTGCTCTAAAGGATATAACTGCATGTATATTGAAGTGTGTAGGATTGATAACCATATTGCTAAGTTTTTGTTGGATCGGTGAACAGAACTGTTTGCACCCTCACTGTTTGAATGTTCACTTTGTATGCTTTAATTTTATAACTTGAACTAAATCCAAGACAGTAAGTAATGTATCAACTAGTGATTTCTTACTGTATTTTTTTTTTGAAATTCTGTATTGTTTCTACCTTTTTTTGTTTTGCTTTTTCTCCCCTCTTTCTTTAAATAAAATTAAAACAAGAAAGAAAGAAAGAAAAAGTTATGTTTAGGGAACAGGGACCCAGATCTGAGCTCAAACCAGAGGCCCAAGTAGCAGTCTAACTGGAAGGCCCTGATGGTAGCAAGAGTGAGGAGTGTGGCCACCAAGGAGAACACAGCGGGGGCACCTAGACAGAAGCTGCTATTACCAGGGCAGTAGGGCATGAGGAAAGGGATGGCTTAGGACCGGGACCTTAGCTGCCCACACATGTTCCCTTTCCATTCTTTAGTATTTCCAAATAACTCAGTATAAAATCATCGAAACATCCCTCTGCATACACATAGTTCCTTCGACTTTTGGATTGTAACCTTAAACTTTGCTGCCCTAGAAAGTTTCTCTTTTCTTCTTGTACTCATTTGTAAGCCCCAAAGTTTTCATCTTTAAATTTATTTAATCTTTTTTCCTTTTTAATTATCAGTGCTGGGCACTGAACTTCAGATCTTACATAGTATAAGAAAGTGCTTTTGCTTAGAGATATGCCCCAAATGGCTCCCTTTTGTAAAAATAATTATTTTAAAACTGATACATAAAACTGTACGTATCTATGATGTTTTGATATATGTATACAAAGTATAATGTTTAAATCAATCTCTAAATATTTATCATTTCTTCGTGGCAAAGACAAAGTTCCTTCTTTTCTTTTGGAAATGTAAAAAGCAGCAAGTACACACGTCTATAATCCTAGCACTAGGGAGGCTGAGGCAGGAGGATCACTGTCAGTTTAAGGCCAGCTGAAGCTATACAGTGAGTTCAAGGCCAGCCTGAACAATACAGCAAGACTCTGTCTCAAACAACAAAACCAAACAAAAAGATACATCATGTACAGGTACAAATTCCCTATGATAAATGTTACCACTGTGTGTATCTAAAATGTATCAAAATTATTTTTTTAAAAAAATGTATAGTACATACTGTTATCTATAGCCACCTGACTGTCCAATAGCACACCAGAGCATCTTACACCTATTTAACTGTAACTTAGTACCCACTTACTCAATTTTCCTCCTAAGCCCCCACCCCCGCATTCTCCCCTAGGTAAAACTGCTAACTTTAAAGGGAAGATGGGCAGTCTAGAAATCTGGCCACACTGAGAACAATGAGTTCCAGAGAAGGCCCCAGCCCCACAGTGGACTGACTCATGTATATGATGGCTGTACACTCAGAGCCACCTCCTCTCCACAGTCCCTGTACCTGGTGGCCCTAGAGGCAGGTACAACTGGAGGAGGGAAGAGGAAACCCCAGAAATATTCCAAGTCAGGGTGACTTCTCCCAATTTCAAACTTAAAGAAAACTTACCTTTGAATGCTACCTCCCATCGACCCTCTAAGGAAGGGTTCCGGGCAGTAACAACATACTGATAGCCAACCCACAGCCTGCAGGAGTCAGAAACAGAGATTATGTCAGAAAGAGGCAACCATCAATGACTGTGCAGTTGCTTTATTTTTTTATTTTTGCAATGCTGAGGACTGAATCCAGGGCCTTTGTACGTAGCAAGACAAATGCAATACCACTGAGCATTTGTTTTAGTAATTCTACTGACTTCTAAAACATTGAACTACAACACAAACAATTTATGTTTTAACACTTAATTTTAACAAAATACCTTAAAATTTTAAACAATTAATTTGTAGGTCATAAAATGTTTTACTCATGGGGCCCCAACCAACCTTATTCTTGGCTGATTCAATAAAGCTTGCACATTTGAAGCCAGATTAATCTTTTTCTTGGTGGAAATAAAGCTCCAGAAACATACACACCGAATGTTAAATCCAGACCTGGATATTCTGAAGTGTTATGAGAGTTACATCTCTTTTTTTTTTTTTTGGTGGTACCGGGGATCGAACTCACGACCTTGCGCTTGCCAGGCAGGCGCTTATGCCACTGAGCTAAATCCCCAGCCCAGAGAGTGACATCTCAATAACAAACAAAGCCCTGTGAATATATACACTGCCAAACTTGATGCAGAGGTGAGCACAGCTTCCCTCTGAGCCTGTCTTGCCTACATTGTATATCCACGAGCACTCAGTCAAGCACTAAAGGAAACTTCCAGAGACTTACCCAACTGCTACAAGCAACTGCCAAATGTGTATTTCCTGCCTCAGCTCTCCAGCCCCAGCACTAGAGATGCCCATCTGCCAGGAGGTAGCCTCAGAGCTTGCCCCTCTGCCCTGGGTGTGCACAGATGGCCACCTAGGGAAATGCTCTTCCCACCCTCCAACTGATGCCCTTATTCCCTTCTTCTGGGCTCCCATGCATTCTCTTTGTAGGGGTAGAAAGAATAGAGTTATTTTCTCATTTTGTAGCTGCAGAAGGAGCAACAGCTTAGTCTTATGCTTTTCCAATATCATATGGTACATAATTATGGAGCTGAACCCATTTCTAGTGTTGAAATGAACGCCCTGTGTCCATGTGCATAAGATTATCATGCCCCTATGACAGCTGCATCACCCATGAGGAACAGGTAACTCAGAGGGAGCACGAGCCATCTTTAGGACTCTACAGAGCTGTGTTTCTCTCCAGAAAAGGTTGCTCTTTTTTTTGTTGTTGAGATAGGGTCTGTGTAGCCCTAGTGAGCCTTGAACTCATGGCAATCCTCCTGCTTCAGTCTCCCAAATGTAGGGATTTCAGGTGTATACCACCATACCCAGCCAAGACTGCCATTTTCTATCTCACACTCCTAGCAATGTGGATGGGATAGTGTGATATGACCACAGATGGCACACTGCAGGTCTCTGTATATACTTGTCTCCAAACAAAACCCTCTCCCACAAATGCAGGGCCTGGGAGATATGTGATTAGTTACCATTTACACACGTCCTCCTTGACACAAAAAGCCAGGAAGTTAGAAGCCAAGTCTGAGGCAGACTGCCTGGGCTTGAATCCTAGTATGTGCCTATTGATACATGTTCAGTCATATGTGTGCCCAGCATGGGCCCCTGAGGTTCTGGAAGGACTGAAAAGCACTGAAAATGGAGCTGGCAAGGTTTCTTTCTCACAAAGAACCTCTCACACCAGGCCCATGAAAGCCTCATACAAAGCAGCTCTGGGTGACACAGGCTGAGGCTCCCTGGCTGCACCCATCAACTACCATTGTCCCCATATAGCAGACCATGGAAACAGGTAGGTCCTTAAGTTCCACAAGATGGTGACAGGACCCAACTGCTCGTCTCTATCACAAGCTCCCACCTCCATCTTAATGTACAGCTAAGCCTCTGGTGCTCCCTGTTTCTACAGGGCAGGTATCTGCTTTCTCCAATTCTGGCCAGCAACTATGCCTTACTTAGGGTTAGCCAGAGCCTATGTGCTCAATAGTCCTCACATCCCAACTCCAACAACTCACTTGCGCTGGTCCTTCCAACCAAATGGGACCAGTTCGGGCTGATCCCATTCCTGGGCTAGAACAAAGCGCAGCTCCTGGTCAGTAGAGAAGGTGGCAAGGGAGCCATTCACACGCTGGCAGGTCTGTGCAGCATCCCAGTAGTTCTCCCCACTCAGGTAGACGCGGTAGCAGCTGGCTTCATAGTGGTGCCATCCTGTCGGGCACTTCCCTAGGAAACATGAAGGATGGAAGGGGAATTGTCCCCCAAGTTAGGATCTGAACTCCAAAATCAAAATTCTACGTGTTATATGGAGTGCAGGCATGCCTCAAAAATCACCCTAGAGAGCTAGGCACTGTGACAGGTCTACAGTTCCAGGACTCAAGAAGCTGAGGTAGGAGAATCACAAATTTGAGGTCAGCCTGGGCTACACAGTGAGACATTGTCTCAAAAAAAAAAAAAAAAAAAAAAAATCAACCAGAGACAAGAAATTGAAGCTCAAAGGACAAGCTCCTGCTTCTCAGATCACATACTCTGTAGAAATAAGTTTTCTCTAAAATGCAAATCCAATCTATGATGTAAGTGTTTTGTAGTGATTCCTCCCTTTTCTAAAAGGCCTTTTAATTGTTGCAGGTATCAAGAGTAGCTGCTGAATGAATTTCTGTAGGACAAATCTCATTCTCTGATTCAAGTCTGTTAACAAGGCAATGGACTATGAGACCTTGGAGCGAGGGGGTGAACAGGGAGAATCTCTGATGCCTTAGTTGTCTCAGCCTCTGCTGCCAGCAAGGCCACTGCTTCCTGAGCCACATCTCTGCCCCTCTTTTCTGTTCACAGGCATGCTGCCCAGCACTCCTCTAAAAAAGAAGCTCCACAGATGATACCCCAGAGGACCATGAATTTGTGGGATCAAGCCTGGCCTCCCCCAGATAAGAAAAGGATGCCTGGGCACTTCCTCAGCTCCTAAAGTGGGTTAGTCCTGCCTTCCCAAAATCAATCACCACATTCTCAGTTGATTTTTTGTTTGTTTGTTTGTTTGTTTTTAGTATCAGGGATCGAACTCACGACCTCAAACTTGCCAGGCAGGCACTTATGCCACTGAGCTAAATCCCCAGCCCTACCTTCTCAGTTTGTCAGGCTGTCAACCTGCCCCTGAAGCATGGGAAGGTACTTTACAGCTTACTCAAAATGCTTTATAGAATCTATGACCTTCAATTGTTAGATTATCTTTTACCAGTAAAATGAAGAGTAACAATTTCAAAATACCCATCATAAAATTACATTTATGACGGAATTCTTTTTCTCTTTTGGTTCTGGAAACTGAACGCATGCCTTACACAGGTTATGCATGCTACACTTCCAGCCCAAGAGTAACAATTTTTACTCAAAGCTATATGTCTTGCTTCTAACCCACTGAGGCATGGCACAGCACTGTTGGCAAGCACAGAAAGCTGGACAGCATGATCTGCCCACTGCTGGGGTTTAGGTTAGCGCATCTGAGTGCAAAGGAACAAACTAGGAGCCTGAGCGCACACTCAACAGGCAGTTCTACTTATCTCCATGTCAGAGGCCAGGGCATAAAACATGGAGGAGCTCAGGAGCAACAGCAGGACCAGCCAGGCTTTCCTCTGGATATGGGGCCAAGAGTATACCTTCTGGGGAGGGAAACCAACTGGCTAGGGCAATGGAGAAAGGAAGGGTTCCTTTTTTATTAACTCATCTTTCTTACATGTTGAATGTTGTGAAATTATAAGAAGTCATTGAAAATTATAGTGAATGTTTAAAATTTTAAAAATTATAGTAAAATATACATTGCCATTAATCCCCCTCAAGATATTCCCCCTTTGCCTCTTAACCCATTTTGTCACTTTCTGAAGCAGTTCTAGAAATTCTTTCTTGACTGCCTTTAGAAGATGTAATAAAAAATACAGTGATGCAGCTGCTAAGTACCATCCAATGAAGACTGACTTGTAAAATATTATGATGCCAATCATGGTGGCTCATGCCTGCAATCCCGGCACTTGGGAGGCTGAGGTAGGAGGATCGTTCCAAGTTTGAGACCAGCCTGGGCTACAAAGTAAGCTCAAGGCCAACTTGAAATGCATAGGGAGACCTTGTCTCAAAAAGATAAAAAACAAAAAAATAATAATATTATGGTGTGTTTTCATCTATCTTACTCACCAGATCTAGCACTATTTTTCCTCAGTCAAAATGACCATGAAAGGTAAACGTTTTGAACTGATTCAAAACATTTTGATTTGAATTGAAATAGCCACAACAGCTCAATTAAAGACACAAAAAAGGATAAGTATACTCAAAAGCGAGGGTAGTATCTTCAGGGGGACTAATGACAACATGTCTTTTGCTAGGGCCGGGGATAGCGGTGGCACAGTGTCTACCTAGCAAGTGTAGGGTCCTGAGTTTGATTCCCAGTGCCAAAACAAACAAACATATCTTTTGCAATAATAAACTTTAAAAATCTGAACACAGTACATCTTTCAATCTCATCACTATTACCTTGGGGGAAGTACTGCCTGCTCAAAAGAAAATAAAATCTAAGCACTAGAAAGAGCATGGAGTTGAACATCAAGAACCCATGGGGCTGCATCCCGGAGTTTCCCCTTCAGCTGTGTGACCCTGGACAAGCTGACCTTTGAGAGTCTCCATTTCCTCCTATGCCAAGTGTGTGCAACATCTTTCAACCATAAAAATTCCTGAGGAGTTCACTGTTACTATGTCAAAGAACTGGGCACAGTGTCAGGGCTTAGAGGATGGCTGGACCATGCCACTCACTGCTTGCTCGGTCTTCATCAGAGACTTCAGCCCCATGTGGAGTGGAAGTTCTGAGTGGCACTGGAGGCACTGCAGGGCAAGTCTCAACAACAGCCATGTCTCGGGTCTGCTGGCAGTCAGCTCAGGCTGGTGCTATGAGGTGTCACCAAAGCACTCCCTAGTGCTGAGTCTGTGGGCTGAGTTTGAACAGCAAATAGAGCCTATGCTCTCCAGCAGGGCTGGAGCATCAAATGTTATTTCTTCCTGCCCCACTTACAGCCGCGCACTGAACCTACACACAATCACCTGAGCACATCTATGGGACAGGGTACCTCAGCTGTGAATTTCCTCCTTTCAAGCTTCCTTCACATTACGTTCTTTTAAGTATTAAAAGTCATGGGTAATTCATTACATTGTATGTACATATATGAAAGTGTACACACACACACACACACACACACACACATCATATTATTCAGCATAGAAGGGCCACACATAGGACATGCAGCTGAGTCCATTTATTCTCTGCAACTTTTTCTTGGAAAAGTTAGAACAGAATAAACACTCCCACACATTTCAAATGGGTTACAGGTGCTTGTTAGAATTACACCTTAGCAGTCTTCATTCTTATATTGCTATTATGAAAAGGGGCTTTATTGAATTTTCTGGTAAATCTCTCTGAAGTGCCAGCCCCTATATACATATATACACACATGTATGTATAGTCTTTAAAACACAGTGGCACTACATGGCCTTACTACATCCCCAGTTCTTTTGTTTTGTTATTTTCAGTTTGAGACAATGTCTTGCTAAACTGCCAAGGGCTTGAATTTATAATCCTTTACTGCCTTAGTCTCCCAAGCTGCTGGGATTACAGGTATAAGCCATTGTGCCCAGCCTCATTTTATTTATTTATTTTTTTAAACTTTTGATCTTGCTACATTGCCCATGCTGGCCTCAAACTCCTAGACTCAAGTAATCCTCCCGCCTCTGCTCCCTTAATAGCTAAAACTGTAGGTATGTGCCACAAAGCTTCACCAAACTAACCAATTGCTTTTAAAAAGCAAACAGGTAAAGTTTTCCCCAGTCACTAGCTGTACCTAAATTCTCAGAGCCTGTTTTCCTATCTATAAAAGGGAATAATTCAATTATGAGATTTCCCAGGGCCAGTGCTGTCCAGACCTGTTCTGAATGTGCCTTGAAATCAAGCAGCCTGGCTTTGAAGCCTAAGTGGAAGCCTTACTTCACCCTCAGGAGCTGGACAACCAAAGGAGGGTACCAAGAAGCCTTATTCAGGGGCCCTGACACCTAAAAGGAATGCTTTAGGAAATAAGCCCTCCCAACACATAGCAGAGAAGCACTGGGAAAGCTGGGAGCCAAGTCTTGGGCTTTAAGCTCAAGATGGGTGGGCTTCACTCCAGTGGGTGTCCCAGTCAGGACAGGTCTGCAACTTACTGCTGAAGCGGACAGGCTGCGCCACGTTCACCGCATGGAAGTGTGTAGGGTCACCACCTCTAGCTCGCCCCTGTCGCAGGTCCACAGACTCCTTCCCATGGTAAGGCCGTGACTCTCTGGTTACTTCTAAAAGCAAAAAGATAAATGGCGTTGTAAGCCAACCAGTGCAGCAGTGACAAAGCAACTCCTGCTCTGGCTCCTGATGCAGCAGGCCCTAAAGCATGGTTGAAAGATGTAGTCAGGAAGCCAAGCACAAGGGAAAGCATAATGTTTCATGTAGAATAATTTAACAACAGTTCACAAGTTGGTCCTGCACACTTTCTTGGAGCATTCCAATCCCCTTGTAAGAGCCAAGAACCACACTTCTCTCATGTCTCAGGTGAGAAGCAGACTCAGAGAAGGGAGGTAATTTTCCCAAGGCCACAGAGCAAAAAGCCAGAGGCAACATTCCTCCTGGGCCCATTTACCTCCCTTCCCACCCCACACAGGTGTACCCTGATGCACTGTGAAGGGCACCTGGGGCAAAGGTGAGTCAGATGAGCAACATATACAATCTGTATAGCTGCACACAGAAAGACAAGCTACTTGCCAGCAGGCACAGTTTGGCTATGGACAGCTTCCCTCAGTCCAGCTGTATAGGACTTAGGAAGTGCCAAGAGTTGAGCTCTTGCAAACCTATCTGTCCTGACTCCAGAGCTGGCAACCAGCCCACTCACCAAAGTTTCTCTTGCCATTTGGTTCTGCTAGGACTACAGACTCTAACATTGCTTTTATTTAATAATATTTTTCCCTCATTATGAAATAACATATTTAATGTAAAATATGCAAAAACCATAAAAGTTTAAAAAGATAAAATGTATAAACTGTTACATTAGAGCTCACTCTTCTCTTTTTTCTTATACAAACTCTTAGAAATCTTGGGATCATGACTAAAAGTTGAGCTCAGTGGCAGACCACTTGCCTGGCATGCTTGAGTGCCTGGGTTCCACTTCCAGGACCCCCAATACCCACCAAAAAAAAAAAAAAAGGAAAATCACACCAAACATTGTTTTGTTTTGTTTCCACTTTGTATCTTAGTCTTTTCCCCAAACTATACCCAGTACCTAGTAAAATGCTCACAAAAAGGACCTAAGGAAAAGGGAGAGACAGAAAACATCACAGGTTGCTGCTCAGTCCTGAAAACCAGGTATATGGATGTAGCCTGGGGGTGGGGGCAGAGTGAAATATTTAAGATCAGTGATCAGAAAGCCAAATGATGACAAAGGAAACTTGGTGCTGAGCAGGCTTCTCTGAGGTTCAGACGGCAATTGTGAGCCTATCTTCTCAACTGTTGCTTTTCACACCCAAATAAACATATTCATCTCTTCAGTTGTTTATAAAACCTTCACCAACAAAAAGGGGAAGGTGGTCATGCTGGTGACAGTTAAATAATAGACTTTCCCCGTTTCTGGGGAAAGCTGGGGAATGGGGCGGAGCACAGGATTAGCAACCTTCCAGACTTCTTAGGTCCACCTGCGACACTTCCCTCTTCCTTAAGAGCCAGCTCACAGGTGTGCAGCTGGACACAAAGCCTGCTTTTCACTGATGAGCTGTCTTGCATGTGGCCTGCCTTAGAACAATGGCCTCAGGACAAATACCCAAAACCAACTCTCCTCTTCCTTTTCCTCTAACTGAGACAGGTACTGTCTCAGGCACAGGAAGTGCCCTTCAGTGAGAAGTCATGCTCTCTTTTCCACCCAGCAACTGGATAGTGTTCCTATAACTGGTATAGAATCAATTCGCATTCATAACTCAACCCCAAGGCTGCCCCTGACATCCTGAAAAGCAGTAACAGATGTGCTCCTAGGGTCCCGTGGGAAGGGTGCTCTTTGGTGCTTTCAAAGACAGTTTTTCTCTCTTTATTTATTTTTACTTTTTTTTTTTTTTTGCCTTTTTTTCCAGTACTGGGGATCGAACTCACAACCTCACACTTGCCAGGCAGGCACTTATGCTGTTAAGCTAAATCCCCAGCCCTTTTTCTCTCTTTAGATGTCCTCATCAGTCTAACAACCTAACTACAAAGAAATCCTCAGATATAAGATTTAAAAGGTCTAGAACTGGATACATTACTGGCATCAACATGAACTTATGATTTAACAACAACCACAAAAAAAAAAATCCCGCATCTTAACCCATCCATTGACAGCACCACAGCCACTCCAATGATGATGGGCTCAGCTCATGGCCAGATACTGGTGCCTCGACAACATCCTCCTAAGGGAAGTGGACCTCCTTGAAGAAACAGCTGTGATAAGGAAAGTATAAAATGAGCTTGAAACAGCTTGCAGTGCCAGAAAATAAGAAAGAGCAAAGCTCTTTATAAAAGATCATTTATTAGCCTGGTGTGGTGGCCTACACTTGTAAGCCACAATTCCAGCAGCCAGGAGGCTGAGGCAGGACCATTATGAGGTCAAAACCAGCCTGGGCTACAAAAATGAGCTCAAGGCTAGCCTGAACTGCATAGCGAGAACCTGTCTCAAAAAGACAAAGACCAAAAAAAAAAAAAAAAAAATCATTTATTAACGTAGCACGATAATTATAAAAACTGCCATTTTAATCACTATTACAATTGATTCAGACAAAAATGATCAATACAAGCTAAAAGAACTGGATAGAAGGGTGTTAGAGGACACCTTGAACACCATTCTTTGGATTAATACTTATTCACAAATCATATTTCATTTCAAAGAGTGGAAAAATATTCACTACAGTGACACCCACTGTAGGGGATGGAAGCGTCAGAGAATTTTAAAAGTCTTACTCAAAAATAATCATGAGGGGCTGGTGATTTAGCTCAGTGATTTAAGTGCTTGCCTGGCAAGCATGAGGTCATGAGTTCAATCCCCGGTACTGAAAATAATAATAATAATAATAATCATCATCATCATGAGCAGCCAGGCATGATGGCGCATGCCTATAATAATCAGCACTCAGGATGCTGAGGCAAAAGGATTGCTATAAGCTTGAGGCCAGCCTGGGCTACAAAATGAGTTCAAGGCCAGTCTGAACTGCAATGAAACCCTGTTTCAAAAAGATCAAAAATAAATAAATAAATAAATAAATAAATAAATAAAAAATCATAAGCTGGGTATGGTGATGCATGCCTGTAATTCCAGCACTTGGAAGGCTGAGGCAGTAAGATTGACAAGAGTTCCAGGCCAGCCTAGACTACACAGTGAATGCATGGCCACCCTGGACTACAAAGCAAGACCCTGTCAAACAAACAAACAAAAACAACCAAACAAAAAAATCCTAAAAATTAAAAAATAATCATAAGGAAAGAGACAAGTCCAAAGGGCAGGACATGCTACAAAACAGTTGGTCTGGACTTTTCAACTATAATCTCAGCACTCAGGATAAGAGACAAGGAGGGCAGCTGCAAATTCAAGGTCAGTTTGGGTTACATAAGCAAGTTTAAAGCCACCCTGCACTACATGATGAGACCCTGTCTCATAAAAACAAAACAAAATAAAAAGACCCAGTAAATAGCCAGCACAATAGATTACTCAAAATTTCCAAAACAAAGGATACAAGTTCTGTTCAAAGAATCAGGAATTATTAGGGTATCAGAAACATTAAAAGCTTATAAAACTGAAGGATTTCAAAATTAGAAAAAATTACTTTCAGTGTAGAAAACTACAACTAGACAGACTTATCATGTACAAATGAAAAATAAAAACATTCCAGACATTTATACAAAGAAACAAAAGCTTCTGACTCTCATTTCCTTTTGTTGTGGATCAACCAGGAAAGATGAAAACTTTAGCAGAGAATCTAAGACAAAAACACGATGAAGGAGAAATCTACCCTCTCTCCTGTGCTGATGGTGAAGGGAGGCCTCAAGATGACAGATGGGAAGGTGGTCCGCAGGTCAACCAGCACTAAGCAGGCTGGGATGGTTGGGGCATTCAGGGGAGAATGGTCCAAGAGAACTCTGTTAAGATCTATAACTGAGGAGACATCAGGAGAGAAAAATTGCTAGGTAGTCTTTATAAAAAAAAAAAAAAAAAAATATATATATATATATATATATATATATATATATATATATATATGAATGACAATCTATAGCCATGTAATAAAGTTTGGCCATTTCTTTAAAAAGTTAAACATCAGGCCAGGGATTTAGCTCAGCGGTATAAGTGCCTGCCTGGCAAGTGCTAGGTCATGATATCGACACCCCCCCCCAAAAAAAGTTAAACATAATTTATCATGTGTGATCGTTAACTGTGATACTTGGATAAGAACCACTCTTGAGTTGTCTGTGGATGACTGACAGGGTGTAAACTGAAGAGGAAAGGCCCAACCCAGATGTGGACAGTATCAACCAATAGGCTTGTAGCCTGCAGGAATAAAAAGGGAAAGAAAAAATTCTTCCCTTGTCCTCAGAGGAGCTCCAGTCTTCACACTGCTTCTGTCTCCAGTTCCTTCCCAACACAGATGTGTCAATTTTCCAGCAAGTCTCACATCGGGACTCTGCAGTGACCTCCAGGCCTTTTACATCCAACTGGATCCTTTGGCTTTCCAGTGTGCAGATGGCCATTTTACATTTTTCCACCTCTGATTCCACAGGTGCCCACTGTAAGCCTACCTAGAAAATCTTCTATATGGTATATACAATGGTGCCTTGGTTTACCAACTTAATTTGTTTTATGATTGGGGGGAAGATGGCTGTGTTTTGCTTGTGTAGGGAAGTGCCATGGTTGCGTTTGTCATAATGCAGAGTTTACAAATATAAGCAAAATTTTGCCAAATGCTTTCGCTTGTGAACCAGTGTTTCCAAAAAGAAGTATTAGTACACTGACATATGTATATATTCTGTTCCTCTGGTGAATCCTACCTAATGATACATCATGAAACCCAGAAATTTCACTCCTATGTATTTGCCCAAAGAAATGAAAGCATGTTGTCCACAGAGAAATTTTAACACTATTGATCACAGCAGCATTTATACTTGTTTAGATGCAGAAGCAACCCATATTTGTTCACTATTTGAAAAGATTTTTAAAATGTGAACTATTCATGCAGCAGAGTAAGTGATGATGAAAAAGAATGAACTGATGTACATAGTAACATGGAAAAACCTCAAAAACATTATGCTAAGTGAAAGAAACAAGTCACAAAATACAGCATGTAACACAACCCAATACACATAATAGCTCAAGAAAATACAACTCCACAAGACAGAAAACAGAACCATTTTCTGTCTTAAAGGGGAGAGTAAATAGGAAGTAACTGCAAATGAATATGAGGGACCTTTTGGAGATGACGGGAATGTTCTAGAATAATGGTAATGATTTCGTAACAATGATTGAGTTGTACACTTAAAACCAACAGATTTTATGGAATATAAATTACATCTTTAAAAAAAAGTACACCTTGTCAGACATAGTGGCACACAACTATAATCCCTGAACTTGGAAGGTTGAGGCAGGAGGATTGCTGTGGTCTGAGCTCAAGGCCAGCCTGAACTGCATACCAAAATCCTGCCTCAAAAAGATACCACACATACACAAAAAAGACACACACACACACAAACATACACACACACACAAATGAGAAACTTACATCTCAATAAAGCTGTTAAAACATTAAAAGACCCTATGATACAAGTGTACAAAAAATTAAATAAAAAAGAAAATGACATGTGAACACTGATTTTTTTTACTTAAAGAGAAAAAAAAGCATATAAAGGGAGAGATAATATAGAATTTCAAAAAAAATTAAACAGTAAGAAATCACTAGATAAATTACATATTGTCCTCTTACAAATAGTTGTTCAAGTTACAAAATTAAAGCATACAAGGTAGATATTCAAACAGTGACACTGTAAACAGCTACACATGCATGAGTCTCTACATGTATTTCCATCCTTTCTGTATTAGAGGGAAAAACAAAACATAGCAATACAAAACATATTCCTATAAAGACATGAAACCAAAAAGCCATATAAAACCACAGTACAAGGTGATCTACAATGATTACTGTGTTGTTTCTAATTATCTTCACATAGAATTATCTATATTATCAGGCATAATTGAATATAGCAGGATAATTGAATATAGCAGTATATAACAATATTAGTAAAAATAAAACATTGTAGACAGTATAAAACTTCAAAGGCAGGTAATAATCAAACTAGAGTGGATATTCTAGTGAATCTTGTCATCTTCAGTGCAGTTGCCTATACTCTCAGACTTGATACTATCAATCATAACAGCTTTGAATAAAATCTATCAATACAAAACAGTGATCTAACAAACCAAATTCAATTACAATCAGTCATGGTAAAACAGTGTAGGTTTTACAGAGCTTTAGATTAAGTTAACTTAATCTAAAGTTAACTGTCTGTGCCCTAGTACAGGTAGAATGACTGGAACAGAATATAATACATCTAAGCAGAGTGGTTGAGTAATGTGGGTTTTAAATCCTAGTACACTATTAACAATATAGCGTATCAAGGCCATCCATGTTAGAGATTCTAGCCATCCTTCTCTGCCTCATTTCTGCTATGCTATTTTTCTGCCTTTGTCTACTTTTCTCCTTCATTCTACTGCCTGCCCCGCTCATTGAGGCCTTTCTGCCACTGTTCCTAAAATCCTGGTATTTTTTTTTTTCTCTAGAACGTCCTTCAGTATTCTCTGTAGGGCTGGATTGGTGGTCACAAATTCCCCCAGTTCCTCTTTGTCATGGAAGCATCTTATTTCCCCATTAATTTCTAGTGACAGCTTTGCAGGGTACATCAATCTGGGTTGGAGGTTGTTTTCTTTCAGGGCTTGGAAGACTTCACTCCAAGCTCTTCTTGATTTGACGGTCTATGTCTGTGTTGAGAAGTCAGTTGTGATTCTGATGGGCTTACCTTTATAGGTAATTTGTTTCTTTTCTCTGATAGCTTTTAATATTCTGTTTTTATATTGAATTTTTGGTATCTTTATTATATGTCTGGGTGTAGTTCTGTTGTGGTTGTAGGTGGCTGGAGTTCTGTATGCCTCACATAAGCGGATGTTGTTTTCTTTTCCCATGCTTGGGAAGTTTTCCTTAATTATTTCCGTGAATAGACTTTGTAATTTGCCTGTGTGTATTCCTGCTTCTTCGTTCATATGTCTTATTCTTAAATTATAGATTCTCTTGTCGTCTTCTAGCCTTTGTATTGTTACTGCCTGTTTCCTTGTTATTTTTAAGAGATCTTTTCTTTCATGATCACACATTGCAAACTTGTCTTCAAGTTTTGATAGTCTATCCTTAGTTTCTTTTAAGGAGTTTTGCCAGCTTTCAATGGAGTTTTTAATTTCCTGGTAATCTCTCTGAATCTGCTTCATGTATTCTAGATTTTCTTTATATTCTTTATTGAATGTTTCTCTTCTTTTTCTGTGTTCCTCCCTTCTTCTGTCTATATCTTCTTGAGAGATGCTTAGCATTTCTTTTAGTACTCTACTCGTATCTTGCTTTACCTGATTTAATGGGCTCAGTTTTGAGCCCATCTACAAGTTCCCAAAGATCTCTCTTAATGTCTATTGAAGCCATGTCTGATGCTGCATGTTTGCCACCCTCAGTCTCCCTTGTTTTTCCCTCTCCTGGGTCAATGCTCTCAGGGTTCTGAGTCGGGGGCCTCCTCTTACCCTCTCTCCTGTCATGGTCCTGGCCTCCTCCACACAGGTGTACCGCGGAGGTCCCAGCCCCCTTCCTTGTTGGCCACAGTTCCTCCAAAGCATACTGGCAAGTGAACTCTGCCCTCTCCTGGCTGCTCTTGTCACTGAGGTGTAAGCAGGGGCTGCATATGCTGACCCCTCCCCACTGGGCCAGCCAAACTTCAGGGGCCTTCACCAGGTTAGTGTGTGCTAGGTGCAGGGAATCAATTTGGGACAGCTCACTGGGTCCCGGCCAGGGGTGCGACCCCTTCCAAGAAAATCCCACGAATCTGCTCTGGAGAGGGAGCAACCAACTGAAGTCACTGTTGCTCCCAGTCCAGGCTCCTGCTGCCCAATTCCAACATGTCACCCATTTGGTCACGCCCTTCCCGTGTGTGTGGGGGTGTCTCATTCCCAGCACTGACTGTGGATTAATGAAAGTCCCTTTGCCGGCTCTGCTCTCTATTGGGCTCACCAACCCCCAACTTCAGCGTGGCTGTGGCTCCTGTGAGTGGTGGTGAGTATGAATTTGGGCGGCTCTTCCAGCTGACGCGAATTTGCGAACTCAGGCCAGCACAAACTTGGCGGGTCACAGTGATAATGCCGTGTCCAGTAAGTTTAGCTGTTCCAATTGTAGCCCTGAGACTGCATGTTTGATGAGCTTTTTTATGTTTTAATTTCTTCCTGTGTCAAGAGGATCCATCTCCCTCTTTCTGGATCTCTCCAGGATGTTTTATTCTGGCATATGAGTTGTTTCTCCCAGGAGGCTTTGTATTTTGCTGCTCACTGATCGGCAATCTTTAGCTCCTCCTGAACACTGATTTTAATGATTTTCTGACTTCTCTTTTTCCATTTCACTAATCTCTAATCTTTTCTTCAATCTGCTGGCTTTGAGTTTAGTTTGTCCTTTTTAGTTCTTTAAGGTATAGAGTTAAGTTGTGTCAGACCTTTTTCTAAATTTAAGCATTTATAGCTAAATATTTCTTTCTTAGCACTGCTTCTGCTAAATCCTGTAAGTTTTGGTATGTTGCATTTTCATATGCCTCAAGATATTTTTTAATTCCTCTTGTGATTTCTTCTTTGATCCAAGACTTGACACAGGAGTGCACTGCTCAATATTCATGTATATGTGAATTTTCCAGTTTCCCTCTATAGCTGATTTCTATTTCATTCTGTTTTAACTAGAAAAGTTATTTCATGTAATTTTAATCTTTTATACTTATTAAGACTTGTTTTATGGCCTAACACATGGTCTATCCTGGGGTAGTTGAGAAAGTAATGCATATTCTACTCCCCCCAATAATCCTTGAAGTTCCTTAGACAGTTCACCTTTCTTCATTATAGTCTTTTTTCCACAATAGCAATAATTTCAAGTATCACCTGTTCAAGTTCATCTAGTGCTTTGAATCTTCTGCATGTTCAAATCTCCCTATGATTTTTTTCAATTTAGTTATTTTACTTATCAGGTCCAGAATTTCTGTTTGGCTCCTTTTATTATTTCCTGTGTTGATACTCTCATTTTGTTCATCCTTTGTGTTTTCCTTTAGTTCACAACCTGGGCACATTTAAGACATTGTTTTAAAGTATTTTTCTTGCTGGGCGGTGGTGGCTCATGCCTGTAATCCCAGCACTCAGGAGGCTGAGGCAGGAGGATTATTGCAAGTTCGAGACCAGCCTGGGCTACAAAGTGAGCTCAAGGCCAGTCTGAACTGTGTAGCGAGACCTTGCCTCAAAAAGACAAAAAATAAATAAAGAAAGAAAGAATTTTTCTTTTATATCAGAAATCTGTTTCTTCAGGAATAATTTTGCTCACCTTATTTTCTTCCTTTAAGTGAACCACATTTCCCCCTTCCTTTGTATAAACCAGCCACCTGTCCTTCACTAATCAGCAGAGCTTGGTCTCTTGTGACAGTTCATGGTGTAGATTTTAAGGTCTTTTCAGGTCTTTTCTTGTGTGCATTTTGCCTGAGCCTCTGTAAGTTTTTCTAGATTCCCAAAATACACAGCTGCTTTAAAATGTCTCAATTTCCCAGACCATGCTCTGCAAGCTTTCAGAGGCTCTACTGTATTCCTTACCTGTAAGCCCTAGTTCCAGGTACCTACAATCTGTAGCTTCATGCTGTGTAGATAAGTATTGAAAGTCACTCTCCACAGCTTCTCCCAGACTGAGCTCAAGCTCTTCCATCTTTCTTCATCTATGCTCTAAGTCAGGCAAAACTGAGATCAGTGGTATATGCAGCTCCCAGATAGGGAGAGGGGGAATTCAGAATTGAGCCTTTGCTTCACTCAGACCAAACAAAATAAGTCATACGAGGGAGTGGTTGGGGCAACGGCAAGTAAAAACACCATAAAAGTTCCTATTTTGAATGAGGCTTTTTCTTGACTAGGTGTTTGACTGATTGGTATAAACCTCTGTTCTCCAAAGCTTCCATAAAATTATTTCACAGAGTTTCTAGTTCCCTTTTTATTTTTTTCAACACTGGGAGTTGAACCCATAGCCTCATAAATGCTAGGCAAGTGCTACAACCATAGCCAGCTTTTTCAAACAATCTTGAGATGTTGAATTGCCCAGGCTGGCTTCCAAGTTGTGATTCTCCTATTTCGGCTTCTTGAGTAGTTGAGATTACAGGCAGATGACTCAGCACCTAGCTTTTAGGTGCTTTTAAACGTTTCTGTTAAGGAAATATTAAATGAGGGATAAGAATTTGAAGATTCAAGACCACCAATTTGATGTTAGACTATTTTTAAACTTTTATTAACAAATTAATAACAATAACTGCTAATATATATTGAGGGATCACTATGTACCGTTTTTTCCTACACACTTGATATATACTGTTATTTTATCCTAATAACATCCCTAAGTGACATAAGACATAAGTGACATAAGTGACATAAGACATACTCTTTTCCCCATTTTACAGAACTAACTTACCCAAAAGACCACAGACAGTAAGTACTGTAGGCAGGGAGCTAGCCCCAGCAGCCTGCCTCCAAACCCTCACATTTAACCATCATTTTTACATACAGAAGAATTGGCTACCTTGCACCACTGTGTCCTGGCTCTGTGTTCTAGGACATGCTGTGTGCAGTATCATCTGCTAAGGACTCATGATGAATTTTTCTTCCAGAGCCTGAAAAGAGGAAAGTGGTCTAGATAGCCATAGGCTCTGTGAGCACCAATGGAACAGGTCTTAGTCATGGTTTAGGTGAGCCTCGTGGTGGGGAACTTGCAGGGGAGGTAGCTTTTTAGATGGAGTCTTCTGTTATGGTCATTCTTCTTCTACTTCTATGAAGCTCCAGGAAAAGACTCCTGCATCTCCTGCCTAGGACACAGACCTGGTTGCTGGCATTGGGACAGCAGGGCAGTAGACAGGGGTGAGGGTCCCACCTGTCACTACAGCAAATTTTTCTGAATCCTTCTATTTTCAACCTTCACAACTCCCTCCTGTGGTGCTTGATATCTCCTATTTTACAGACATTAAGTGCTATCTAACAGAAATATAACATAAGCCACAGTTCAATACATGAAAAGAAATTAATTAAATATTTAGTACTCTAAACCCAAAATATTCAAAACATTATCAAACACATAATCATAATAAAACAGTATTTAAAAGATGTTTTACATTTCTGTATTAATTATTTCTGTATTAATTCTTTTGTATTCTTTGTTACTTGCCATAAATTTTATACTTGAAGCATATCTTCATTTGAAAACAGCCATATTTCAGGAGCCCAACAGCCACACACAGGACTCATAGGTATCAATGGACAGCTGAGGTCTAGAAAATAAGACTCCTGCCAGATGTGGTAGGTCCTATCTGTAAACCAGCCACTTGGGAAGCTGAGATAGAAGAATCACAAGCTCAAAGTCAGCCTGAGTAAATTAGCAAGACCCTACCTCAAAAAGTATTTAACAGCCAGGGATATATCTCAGCGGCACAGAACCTGCCTGACAATTGTGAGATTCTGAGTTCAATTCCTGCTACCCAAAAAAAGTATATAAAATGGGAAACCAGGTGTGGTAGCACACACCTGTAATCTCAGCACTCAGAGTTCAAGGTCACCCTATGATACATAGTGAGCTTAAGGCCAGCCTGAACTACAAAGTGACCCTGTCTCAAAAAAAAAAAAAAAACAAGGCTGGGAACATAGCTCAGCAGAGTGTCTGCCTGGCAAGCACAAAGTTAAGATTTTGAGTCCCGGTACCAAAATAAATAAATAAATAAATTTTAAAAGGGAGATGGGGATGTGGATACAGTTCAGTGATAGATTACCCCTGGTCTGATGAAGAGGGGAGAGGAAGAGAGGTAGGGAAGGAAGGAGAAAGAAAGATAAAAGCAAAGTATCTCAAACATTCCAAAGAATGTAGGAAATATATGTAAAATAAAAGCCTTGGGGGCTGGTTATTTAGCTCAGTGGCATAAGCGCCTGCCTTGCAAGCGTGTGGTCATGAGTTCGATCCCTGGTACCGATAAAAAAATAAATAAATAAAATTAAGGAAAATAATTTGAAGGTGTGTCTTCCTACTTAAAATAAATAAATAAATAAATAAATAAATAAAAGCCTTACAATAAAGTGCAATTGTGAACTGTCTCTACCCTACTTAGGAACTTAAAACATAGTGTAAAACTATATGTTTACTATAGTGTTAAACTTACATGTTCGCTTCTCCTAGTCTCAGTCTTCTATTTTCTTACCAGAGAGCAACTGGGAGCCAGAACTTAAATATCATTGTTGTGCTTTATTTTTTTCTTTTAGTTTATCTCTTGTGTTAAGTAAAAAAATGATAGACTTTGCTCATTATTATTGTGGTGTCTGTGGTTTCTGCAACTTCCTTTGCCACCTGACACTCTGTTTTAAAGACACATTCATGTTACTGTACAAACCTAACATTTATTCAGTGTCATTGGTGCACAATATTCCATCTTATGTGAGTATAAGATGTGTGGATCACAGAATATAAGAATGTTCAGTTTTGCAAGACAATGGCTTTCCAAAATGGGTATATCCATTTATTCTTCTCTGCAGCACAAAATAAAGATTTGTAAACCATTCACATCCTCTCCAACACTAGCTTCTGACAGATACCTTAATTTCTGCCAATCTAAGCATCTAATAAAATGGTATTTTAAAAAAATAGTATTTTACTCTAGTCTTAGAATGCTAATGAAAGCCAGGCATGGTGGCACATGCCTGTAATTCCAGCACTCAGGAGGCTGAGGCAGGAGTTCAAGGACAGTTTGACTTACACAGTGAGACCTTAGTGTCTCAAATTTAAAAACAACAAACAAAAAAACCACACCAAAAAAGGGAGTACTAATGAAGTAGAGTATCATTTTGTACATCTAATCACCATTCTTACTCATTTCTCTAAGAAATGCTGTTTACATGTCCTGGGTTTGTTTGTTTGCTTGTTTGTTGGTTCCAGGAATCAAACTCAGGACCCAGCACTAGCCTATAATCCTTTAAAAGACAGTGAATACTGCAAATATCGTCTCCCTCCCTGTGACTGGTCTTTTCACGTTCTTTACTTTGATAAAGAAGACATCTTAATTTTAATCTAACGAAACTGATTTTTGTTTTAGAAACATATTTTTAAAAAACACCATACTGCCCTTTCAAAGTCAATCTTTCGTTTTTTGAAAGTGTTTTTTCAGTTCAAATGAAAACCATTTTTGTCTCTATGTTACGAATTCTATTTCATTCTTTTCCAACTGTCACAGAACTATGTGTAAGGAATCTGTCCTGTGTCCAGTGACATCTAATTCTACCTCTTCCATCTATTGAGGGTCTCTTTCTGATAGCTCCTCTCATGAGCCAACTGGCTGTCTCCGAGCTCATATTAAAGTCAGTCTTGAACTTGGGAAGGCAAGTGCTTTCTCTCATTTTTCTTTCTTTTCTTTTTTTTTTTTTGTACCAGGGATTGAACTCAGGACCTTGCGCTTGCCAGGCAAGCGCTTATGCTGCTGAGCTAAATCCCCACCCCTTCTCATTTTTCAAAATGCCAAAAATACTAGGACTTTATTCTTCCCTTTTTTTTTTTTTGGTCTTTTTGAAACAGGGTCTCACTATGTAGTTCAGGCTGGCCTTGGGCTCACTTTGTAGCACACGCTGGTCTCAAACTTGCAAATGATTCTCTGGCCTCAGCCTCCCAAGTGCTGGGATTACAGGAGAGGACCACCATGCCCGGTTCTTCCCAACATTTTAGAATCTCCTTGTCTCATTTTCCACAAAACTATTTGGGGTACAGACTAGAGATGCACTAAGTCCACAGATCAATATAAAAAAAACTAGCATACTGAGTCATTCTAGCCAAGAACATCCCTTTCCTTATTTTAGTTTTCTTCAATGTCTCAATAAGGTGGTAAATTTTTGTCTATAGACAGCTTTAGGCTAGGGGAGGGGCTTGTAGCTAAGGGGTATAGGAACTGCCTAAAGTACAAGGTTCTCAATGCAATACACACACACACACACACACACACACAAGGCTGGGTGAGGAGGGCTGAGGTTCAGTAGTACAGCAATGCTTGACAGTCTGCAAGAATGGGTCTGGGGGTTTGATTCCCAGTACTCAAAAAATAAAACAAAACAAAAAAACGATGGGGATCTAGATCAGTGGTAATTACCCTGGGTTTAGTCTCAGCACCAAACAACAACAACAAATTTACACAACTTATTTATTTGTATCAGAAAAACAGAAACCTTGCCACTGGGCATTTGGAACACAAAGTGGTGGGCTGGGGATTTAGCTCAGTGACACAGCACCTGCCTGGCAAGCATGAGGTCCTGAGTTCAATTGCTAGTACAACCCCCCCCCCCACTCCGCCAAATCACAAAAGGATTTACTACAAGGAATTGGATGCTTTCAAAACAAGTGAACTACAGCGGGTCATCCCTAACCTTTCACAGCACTCCCACAGTTGGTAGTCAAGGGTCAGGAAGCTACTACTGCCATTCATAGGTTAGGAAACTGCAGAAAACTGCTGCCAATACAGGTGATCAGCAGCTCTGAGACAGCTGATCAGTGTGAGAATGTGGAAGTCACTGCAAAAACTTACCTTAATTTTATAGACAGCTAAGTTAGGTAGAAATATTTAGTAGTCAGACAGGATTAGGCCCTTGATGGAGTCAATGCAAAAGATGAACACATTACAATTGTGGCTAGAGGCACATCTGTCAAAGGCCAGGTCTCAAGACACAGAAGAAATGACCTAACCTACATGCCTCTCTGAGGGCTAAGCAATAAACTGAGATTATGCAATAACTGCTATCACCTGACCCAGGTGATAGACATCAGGTGGGATATCAGAACCTCAGGTCTCATTCCTTCTTAACAATCTTTTGCTCTGTCCATGTACCCTTGCTATGTGACCTGCTTCCCTACTGGATCAATATTACCGAAGTAGCTACACTTATAATCTTATTGGTTGATCATAGTTTGACCTATATTGCGCCCACCTAGTGATTTCACTTTATAAAACATTCTCAGAGAAGTGAGTTCTATGGCAGCCCACTTTTGGGTACCCTCCTCTCTCTCAGGGTCTTTCTCTCAATAAATATTTCCTACTCTTAACCTCCTCTGTTCCTTAGAATTCCTTCCTTGGTTTTAGGGGACACCAAACATGACATATCTGACATCTAGCAGGATGGGAGTTACATTTTCCCCTACGTTAACCTAAGCCCATGTCCCTACATTACTGCCAAAAGAAAAAAAAGGTTTTTTTTAACCACCTTTTCCCTTTCCACATTTTCTAAGCTGCATCTCACAGGCCCATAGATATCAATAAGTCCACTAGCTGGAGTCTAAGTGCTATGGCTAGAGCTTTCTGGCCTCTCACATCAGGGAAGATCCTGGAACAGAATGGGGTGGTGTTGAGTACCCCAACTTTATCTAGCACAACACCGATTTCCCGTCTTCCAAAACCATGTTGAAACAATTTATCTCCTGTTATTGAAATTACTCATCTCTCATTTTCTTTGGCCCTGTGGTTTTATATCTTTATATACTTTTAGTACACTTCCAGCAGGGCAGTAAAAAAACCTCATGCAGTCACTCAAAAAGTCCTGGACCCAGACATGGTGGTACATGCCTGTAATCTCAGCACTTGGGAGGATAAGGTGGAAGGATCACCAATGAGTTTAAGGCCAGTCACTATATAGCGAGACTCTGTCTAAAAAAAAAAAAAAAGTTCTGGAGCCTATATTCAAAATTAACCTAACTGAGGCTAGCTAGGTCTTTACATGGGGTTAATATCTCCTCACACAAGGAAAGCCATGGCTTTTAGAACAGAAGTGGTTATCCAGTAGCCTCCTATTATGCTCTACACAAGAACTTTCTTTTTGGGCCAGGGATACAGCTCAGTGGCACAGTGTCTGCCTGGCAAAAATAAGATCCTGAGTTCAATTCTCAGCATGCAAAAAAAAAAAAAAGAACTGTCTTCTTTTTCAGTGGGGCAGAGAAGTATTTTTGAGGCCCTGACTTCAAATCCATAATGTAGTTTAAAAAACTTTTTAAACATACTAAAAAATAGCATGCATGATGGCACACATCTGTAATCTCAGTACTCAGGAAGCTGAGGCAGGAAGATTGTCATGACTTCCAAGCAAGCATGAACTACAAAGTGAGATTTGTTCTCCAAAAAAGGAAAAACTAGAAAAACAATTATTAATTCAAGGAAATGAGAAAATAAGCCTTATATTATTCTTTGTATATTTTTTTAACTTAAATTTCTTAGAATTCCAGCACGAAGAACCATGAGAAATCAATCTGCTACACACCACAAGCCTAAGGATACAAGCCAAGGGGATGCCAGGTGAGACCTGACACGGTCACAGCCTTCTCAGCTCTCTTGCACCAGACCAGACCCTGTTATCTTTTCAGTGAGTCTGCACATGCTGGTTCCAGGTGTCATGCCTTCATTGCTTGGATCCTGGAGCAGATTACCAACTCAAAACTCTGGACTTCCATGTGATACATCTTATTTTTTCTACCTGGGAGGAAAATGCAGTAATGTATATAACTTCAGGCCCATTCACGTGAACAGATAAGGCTTCCTCTCTGCCAAGCCTTGTGTTCTAAAGAAGAAATCAGACCTAGCCCTACTATTCAACAAGTCCATGGTGCATGAAAAAGAGGACAAACACAAGTGTGACTCACTGTCCACAGCAGTATCCATAACGGTCATTACAACCTGAAACCTGAGGCCAAATTCCACTTAGAGAACAGCAAAAATGCTGAGTTCCCACTTGAAAGCCATTTAGTTCTTTCTTCAGAAAATTCGCCAAGAGGCTGGATATTAATTCTCACTCTGTGAGCAGCCCAGGAAAGGTTCTCACTCACAACCACGTGGTCCTGACCCTGACGACCAGCCGAAGAGCACCTGTGATCCAAGTGCTAACAAGTACTGTATACTCTCTCTGGACTTTAACCCAAGGAACAACAAGTGGACTGCAGGCACAGGCTGGTACTAGAGGTTCTAAAGAGGCTCACATCATTCATTCAAATTTCCTTTGGAAAGTCAATACTTCTACACCAGGTATGCATGATCCCATGAAGAAGGCAGATTCAAGGGATGATCAGTAGCAGTCCCCTCTAAACTGAATTCAATATAATCCTTTTCTTTCTCTTTCTCTTCTCTTTTTTCTTTGAGAACAAGGCCTTTTATGCTGCCCAAGTTGACCTCAAATTCCTCAAGTGGTTCTCCTGCCTCAACCTCCCCAGTAGCACTACTATTCCACATTCAACTGTTGCTTTCTGCTGGGTGCCCTCCCTGAAGCTCCTGGTTGTAATGAATCCATTTTCCTTCAACATTTAGCCTCCAGGAATTATTGCACACTTTTCTTGTCAGAGGCCAGGTCCCACTGAGGAAGGGAAAAGGTCTCTTACACTGGAGAGGCTCATGATTTGCAGGGAGAGATCAAGCATAGGACCCAGAAATGGTGATAATTACTAGCAGTTCTACATGCTATAAGGGAAGAACAGGGCTGAAGATGCAGCTCAGCAATAGAGCACTTGCCTAGCATGCACGTGCCCAAGGCCCTGAGTTCAATTCCTAGTACCAAACTAAAAAATTAAAAATTAAAAAAATACATAAAAATTTTAAAAAGCAGATAAGGTACTAGTAGAGGGAGAGATACCCATCTGAAACAAGCTTTGAAAGATGACAGCTAGGAAATTAATGGAGAGTAAAACATTTCAATTGAGCCACTGAAGGAAAAATAGCAATAAAATCAGGCTGGCAAAGAAGAATTATGCCAGACATCAAAGGAATTTGTTTTTGTTTCTATTTTGCACTATTAGGGATTGAACACAGAGCCTTCGTACTAAGCTACATCCCCAGCCCTTTTTACTTTTTCAAGACAGGGGATTACTAAATTGCCTAGGCTTGAGTCATGATCCTCCTGCCTCAGCCTCCTGAGTAGCTGAGATTATAGGTACCACCATGCCCAGCTAGTGAAGTAATGTGAATAGTAAGAAGAGTTCAGGCCTGTGGTTGCGGAGTTAAGGTAAAACATACTTTCCTTTTAGAAGCTTTGTCAGAACCAGTTGATCTCACACATGTCCACACATTCACATGTATACATGAAATGCTACTCCTTCCCCTCAAGCACAGCTGAGAATAGCTGATCAAGTGACCGCTGTTCCTCATGGGGTGCCTTACACTCTTCAAAGAGTGCTAGGAATAAACCAGGTGGAGAACTAACAATTTATGACTTTCTGTGTTCTTTCCATACACCTCTAGCACCTATGCATCACCACAAGAAAACCCTGAGTGCCAGGGTACCAGCAACTGAGTGGCAAGACGGGTACATGATGCAAAGTCTACAGTAACACACTTGTCAGGAGCCTGGCAAGAGGCACTTACATCCAAAGCCACACCGAGGTAAGGCCAGAGAAGTGGTGAGAGCTCTCCCTCAGGGAGCTCCTCTCAGAACCACACAAGTCCAGCACCAACAGCACTTCACTTGCCTCCTTATGACTCCTGTCCTGCCATCTCCAAAGTTCTGGGTTCTGCCAATGTCGGGCACCTTCTTTTTTCTCCTAGTACAGGGAATGAACCCAAAGCCTTTGCAATGAGCTATAATCCCAGCCTTCCTTCCTTTCTTCTTTCTTTTTATTTTGAGACAGAGTAAGTTACTAAGAATCCCAGGTGATTCTCCTACTTCAGCATCCCAGCATGCTGTGCATCACCATACCCAGCTAAGGACCTGGGGTTTTTGGGTTGGTTTTTTTTTTGGTACAGGGGATCGAACTCATGACCTTGTGTTTGCCAGGCAGGTTCTTAAGACACTGAGCTAAATCCCCGGCCCTGCTATTGTTTTTTCTATTGTGCTTTGTTTAGTTTTTAAGGACAAAGAAAAAAAAAGGCAAGCTAGAAGTCAAATTACACTGTCTTTCAAATGTGTGCAGACAGTAGGAATCACCAGGTCGCAATTCTCCACCCTTCATGGAAGGTGTGCTTACCCAACTACAATAAGGAGTTGGGTTGTGTGCACCCACCTGCTCAACACACTCACTCACCTGGACAGTTGGCTTCGTCGCTCTCATCCTCACAAGCCGGCAAGCCGTCACAGTGCCAAGAGAGGGGGATGCACTGGATGGCACCACTGCGACAGGCAAACTGCCCAGGGTTACACCGGAGCTCTATGGAAGCAAAGGCAAGAATTCGTTGAGGGAGCAGCAGCAAGAGCAGAGAACTAGAGTGGCGAAGCCCTGCTACCAACAAGCCCAAAGACAAAGCAACTACATACAGCCTGCCTCTCCTAAAAGGCCTGGAAAACACATTCCCAAAGAAGTAGCCAGGAACTGTTACAGTACTGCAGCAGTGAATAGAGCAATACTCACTCAGGACAATAAATTCTGCACCAGTTCAAACATACACTTTGAGTTTGGCTCTTGCAATCATTTGGCTGTTGAATGACCTCCAAGGCCCAGGTGCTCAAGGTTCCATCCCCAGGCTGACACTGTGTACCATTCAGAGGCAGGCGCTTGTGGAAGGTCCTCAGGTCACAACCTCGAAAGGGACTATAGGCCTCCCTAGCTCTT
The DNA here is from genome assembly GCA_004027455.1 of Hydrochoerus hydrochaeris. Classification (NCBI taxonomy): domain Eukaryota; kingdom Metazoa; phylum Chordata; class Mammalia; order Rodentia; family Hydrochaeridae; genus Hydrochoerus; species Hydrochoerus hydrochaeris. Next base: position 185,665 of record PVLA01001791.1, on the reverse strand, counting down.
CTCCCAAGCACCCTAGCTCATGATGTGAGCACATGACATCACAGACCATCATGACATGCTACACTCTCCAAAGACTCAAATCAGTAGAGTAACCTGATCTTGGACTTGAACCTCCAGAACCATGAACCAAAATAAACTTCTCTTTATCTCTTAAGTAACCTTAGTCAGATATTTCACTGTAGTGATGTGATGCTAACACATGATACAGTTCTGTACCACACTACAGTTGAGAGAGGAGACAGAGATAAGGGAAAAGACGCAGTGCTCACCGCTCAAGGAATTCCAGATCAACAAGACAGACAGGTAGACATATAAACAGAGGCTTCTGACTGCAAATAGAGGCAGCCACCACTGAAGTGGTTCAAACAGCAAGCCAAAACACTGAAAGGAGGACAATACTTTCTCGACCAAAGGATCTAGAATTTTTTTTTTTTTTTTTGGTACCAGAGAACTCATGACCTTGCACTTGCCAGGCAGGCACTTGTGTCGCTGAGCTAAACCCCCAGCTCTCTAGAATACTTTCTGAAGAATATGGGATTTGAATAGAGTCTTTTCAGAAGGACATACGATACAACAAGAGAAGCACTTCAGGAAAAGCAAGGCAAGGAAATATCAGCAAGTAGAGGGCATGCTAAGTAGACCATGGAGGGGCTGCCAGATGGGGAACCCCTGAAGGTAAGATCAAAAACACAAGCAGGATCAGGTTTGTGGAAACTCTGATGATAAGGGAATTCTGACCTTATCTGATAGGTTGCAGGGAACCAAACCCTACTAAGCAAGTTAACATGAGAGGCAAATTTAAACAAGGTACAACTGGCAATGGTTTCTGAGGAGCAATTATAATACAGATGGGAGGAAAAATATTAAATATTCAGCAAAGCACAGGCTTGAACTGAGTAGGAGTAAGTAAGGTACAGCTCATGAGCCAAACCTTGCCCTTTGAAACTCTTTTTTCTTTTTTTGCAGTGCTGGCATGGAACATAAGGCCTCCCACATGCTAGGCATGGACTATATCATTGAGCTACATTCCCAGCTCTTAAACAGTTTTTAAATACAGTTTTACAGCAAAAAATGCATTGCCCATGGATGTTTTCAAGCTACTAGAGCAATGCTAACTGCAAGAGAAACTGTATGGCCTCTCCACTAATAGTTACTATCTAGCTCTTACATATAACAGTCTACAGACTCCTGGTCTGAAGGACCCTCCAGTAAAGGGTAACCTCAGAACCAATGTACTTGATGCAAGGAATAAGTCCTGTACACCAGCCTGATGACAAAAGAAGCAGAAACCAACCATAGCATGCTGCTGTGTTTGCTCCTTCAATTGTTCTCCTTCCAGAACCATTCCACTTAAGTCAGGGGGAAAAGGGAACTATCTTTGCAACTCCTATTTTATCACTACTCTAAGTAATTAAGGCCAAACATTAATTTATCAAGGCAATTTAACTAACCTAAACAAGTAAGATGCACAACCTGCAGTTGAGCCCCACATTCCAAACACCAGCCATCTCCAAGGGCAATGCGAGCCTTGTGTGGAAGAGTACGCTGTGAGCAGGGTCAAGTGGAAGGCATAGCCCCAGCACCATTCCCCTCTCCTTTCAGGGTACTTTAGTCTAAGAAAGGCTGACTTCCCAGATGGACGAGAGTAAAAGCCACAGAACTGCTAATTCTGCGTTCCTTTCCTCTACCACTTCTAATGCAACAGGAGATGAAGTCAATGGAACCTAAAAGAACATTGGGAAGGGTGGAGGTGTTCAGTGGGAGAGAATGGACTTTGCAGGCACAAGGCCTAACACTTCAAAAAATTTTCTGGTATGTATGTATGCACATAAAACCTTGCCTAACAGTCACAGTACTTTCTGTTTTATAAATACATTTGGCCAAGAAGGAATTACAGCAGCTAGATTTAACTGCTTGGCTAAAAAGCCTAAGAAGAGGAGGAGAAAGGAAGGACACAGGAGGGGAGGGAGGTTAAATATTAATGAGGAAAAAAAAACAATCAGAATTTACCAAAAATGGTACAAATGATATTAAACATTCTTACAATTATATTGTAAATGCTCTAGAAGCCAAAGGGAAAAAATCAAACATGCTAAGCAGAAATGAGAAGACAGAAAAAGAAACAAACTACTACCTAGACATAAAGACTGCCTGAGATGAAAATTCCACGCAGAAAGTTCCACAGATTTCATTTTGTAAAAGAGAAGATCAGCTGCTTGGCAAATGTGAAGTCGTGAGTTCGAGCCCCGGTACCAAAAAAAAAAAAAAAAAAAAAAGAAAAGATCAGTGACTGGAAGATGTAACAACAGAAACTCCTCAAATTCAAACACAAAAAGTAAAAGGACTGAAAAGAGTGCACAGAACACCAGTAATACAAAGAACAACTTTACACACCCTAATTTAATGACCCTGAAGAGGGAGAACAGACAATATTTGAAAACAAAACTTTGCCAATTTGATGAAAACTATAAAAAACCCCTATGAATTCAAGAAGTTCAATAAGCCCTAAGCATCACAAATAAAACAACTCCAAGTCATACTGGAATCAAATTAAGAAAAAATCTTGATCCCAGCTTACTCAGGAGGCCAAAGTAGATAAATCACAAGTTCAAGGCCAACCTGAGGAACACTGAAAGACTCTATCTCAAAATAAAATTTGTAAAAAGGGTTGGTGATGTAGCTTAGTGGTAGAGCCTTGTCTAGCATACTCAAGTCCCTGGGTTCAACCCATAGCACTGCAAGAAAAAAATTATAATAATAATAGAGAGAAATCTTAAAAGGCAGGCAGCGAGAAAAAGTATGTTGTTATGCACAGAAAAACAAAAAGAAAGATATCGGCAGGTTTCTCATTAGAAGCAATACAAGCCAGAAAGCCACAACACAAAAAAGCTGGGATGAAAGAAACAATCATACTCTTGTAAGGATCTTACACTATTTAGATAAACTGGTCTGTCACTTGAAGATAGACTGTATTTTAAGTTAAAAGTGAATACCACTATATATCACAGTAAGAGTTATAGCAACCAGTGCACACCTGTAGTCCTAATGCTTATTAGGAGGACAAGGCAAGAGGATCCCAAATTCCAGTTCTTCCTAGGCAACTTAGCAAGATCCTTTATCAAAATAATGAAGAAAAATCAAAAATAAAAAGGACTGGGAATATAGATCAGTATGAAGGCCCTGGGTCCAATCCCCAGAACTAATGCAAAATAATAATAATAATAATAAAAAGATCAGATACAAAAAGTAAACAAAGCTAGATGGATTGTGCACACCTGTAGTCCTAGCTACTCAGGATGTAGAGAAGTGAGTGAGGCTCACTTGAGCCCAGGAATTCAAGACCAGCCTGGTCAACCTGAGAGAAGGAAGGAAGGAAGGAAGGAAGGAAGGAAGGAAGGAAGGAAGGAAGGAAGGAAGGAAGGAAGGAAGGGAGGGAAGCAGAGAAGGAGGAAGGGGAAAGAAAGAGAGAACGAAAGAGAGAAAACAATATGGTAGATTTTAAAGTCACCTACCTGATAAACACATGGAGTGATCTAAACACCTCAATTAAAAAGTGTAATTTGTCCCATATGTAAAGAAGCAAGATCTAACTATATACAGATAGACCCTAACTTAAAATAATTCAACAGTTGTTTTTTTTTTTACTTTACAAAAGTGCAAAAGCAATTCACATTCAGTAAAACTGTATATGAACCTCTGAATTTTTATCTTCTCCTGAATTAGACATGTGGTATATCACATAATGACAGGATAAACAACCAATGCTTTACAGTATACCCTGTTGCTAAACAGGTTAGGCGTACTAAATGCATTTTCATCGTAAATTGGATATAACTCCACCAACAAGTAAAGGAGAAAATACACAGCCTAAAAGAAACATTGTATGTAAGGATACACACAGGTGAAAATGGACTGTCTTAGTCCATCTCCTGCTGCTTTAACAGAATATCGCAGTCCACACGAAATACAAACAATGAAGGGTTTATCTGGCTTACTGTTTTGGAGGCTGAGAAGTCAAAGATCAAGGGTCTGCCTCTGGTGACAAACTTGGGGCTGCCGTAACAACAGGGCAGAGGTATCAAAAAGAGAAAGGGGCCAATCCTACTTTTTTAAAACTACTGATTCCTTTGATCATTAACCTACTCCTCCAATTACTGCCTTAATCCATTAATGCCTGCATGCCCTAATCTCTTAAACGACCACCCTACAGCACTCTGCACTAGGAACTAAATTTCCAACACATGAATCTGAGGGGCACATTCAAACCACAGTACTTATATTAACCCCGACCAAAAGAAAGCTGACTGGTTATACTAATATCACACAAAGCAGACCTCAGAGCAAACACTTCAGGGAATAATGACAAATAACTAACAAAGGGAAAGGAAGCCGGGTGTGGGAGTACACATCTAGAATGCCAGGACTGCTACCACTATATAGGCTAAGGCAAGAGGATCACTGCAAGATGCAAGTCAGCCTGGGGTACACAGTGTTTGGAGCCATCTTGGAGATTCTGTCTCAAAAAAACAAAAAACTGCCAGGCATAGTGGAATATGTCTATAATCCCAACATCTGGGAGGCTGAGGCAGGAGGATCACTGTGAGTTTGAGACCAGCCTGGGTTACAAAGTAAGCTCAAGGCCAGCCTTAACTGCATAACAAGACCCTGTCTAAACACAAACACACACACACACACACACACACACACACACACACACACACACACAGCAACCTGCAGTTTGTATTTTATGGGACTGGGGGTGAGGGGCAAAAAGGAAGCAACATAGTTAGAAAAAGGCCAACAGTATGAGGCAGGACTGGAGGGAGGGCTAATCTTGCATGTAATATAACATCTACCAGCAGTTTCTTTTTGTTTTGGTTTTTTTGGGTTTGATTTTTTGAGGTAGGGTCTCACTTTGTATTGCAGGCTGGCCTTGAACTCAGTGTGCCCCACTACGTCTGTCTATCAGCAGCTTAATCCAATACTGCTACCACAGTCTGAAGACAGCCATCATATACTACAACCCACTCATCTCAAAAGAAACAACAGCCACAGCAGAACCAGATTCCTGAATGTCCATTTTACATGTGCCAGACAGTGTACCCATGCTTGAGAAAATTATTATACATCCTTAAGACAAACCCATTTGTTGCCTCAATAACTTCCACCTTGTTATCTCACAGGAACTGGCACTATGCTTTACAGAGTTAAGAACTAGAAATACAAGTGCCTACCCTCACAGAGCTCAGATTCTATGAAGGAGATAAATCTTTGTTATTCTGGGGGAGACAAACATTTCTAAAATAAAAACAGTAAGCATAACAGAGTTCGGGTCTTAAACGTTTCCTGAAAGGCCTACATGTTAAGGCTTGGTTTCCAGAGAGAGAGAGGCACTGTAGGGAGCTCAAAGAACTTTAAGAGGTGGAACCTAGTAGAAGTTCTTCAGGTCACTAAGGGTAAGCTCTTGAAGCAAGGAAGGGGATGAGAGGGGAGAGCGCAAAAGAGAAGGGGAAGGAAGGAGGGGAAGGGAAAGGGAAGCAGAAGGGAAAGAGAAAGGGGGAGGGGAGGACAAAGGGGAGAGGAAGAGGAGGGGGAAAGGGAGGAGAGGATAGAGGAAGGGGAGGGGGAAGTGGAGGGGAGGGAAGGAAGTGTTGTCACAGATATAGACACACTGGAACCCCTGTGCACTGTTAGTGGAAAGGTAGAACGTGCTATCACTATGGAACACAGCAAGCAATTCCTCAAAAAATTAAAAATTTGTATACTTGGGGGCCGGAGATATACCTCAGTAGCACAAGCACCTGCCTAGCAAGAGTAAGGATGCGAGTTCAACATTCAATACCAAAAAAAATTTTTAAAATAATACATAAATAATTAAATTGCATGCTTGTGTCACTAGCACTACTCATAATACTCAAAGGGTAGCAGCAACCCAAGTGCCTATTGATGCATAAAAGGGCTTTAAAAAATGACATATACACACACCTGCATATATCTCAATAAAATAGCTTTTAAAAAGAGAGTTCTGGGGCCAGGTTTAGCTCAGAGGCACAGGAACCTGTTTGGCAAGCCCAAGGTCATGAGTTCGATCCCCAGTACCAAAAAAAAAAAAAAAAAAAAGAGAGTGTGTTCTGATACAATTCACAACATGGATGAACCTCAAAAACATTACATTCAGTGAAATAACTCTGATACAGACAAATACTACATGACTCCACTTACATGAGTAGCTAACTAGTGAGACTCAAAAGCGAAGTGGAAAGGTAGTTGCCAGTGGGTAGGAATAAGAGCAATTGCTCAAGTAAGTATACATAGTTTCAGTTTTGCAAGTTGAGAAGACATTCTACAGATCTACTGTACAACAAGGTACCTATAAATGACATGACAAAACTATACACTTAATGTTTAACACAAAAAAGAAAAGAGATTGCCTAACATAAAACAATCTATTTTATGTTATTCCTTAAATTATAAAAATTAAAGAATTGGGACAGGGATTTAGCTCAGCAGCATAAGTGCCTGCCTTGCAAAGCGCAAGGTCATGAGTTCAATCCCCATTACCAAAAAATAAAAAAAAATAAAAAATAAAGAATTAAAGAAAAAAAATAAACCTTTTTTCCCTGGACCTGGTCAACAATGCTCGAAAGTCAATTTTAGTACTGTGCTATCCTTTCTGTTGTTGTTTAGACAGGATCTCACTACACAGTTCAAAATGGCCTTGAACTCACTATATAGCTCAGGCCCCTCAAAGTGTGGCAATCTTCCTGCTTCAACCTCCCAAGATTATTGTGTGTACCACCTGCTATCTGTATTTATAGAGAAAAAGAGATAAAGTCATTCATAACCAGAAAGGTCATCTAACCTTCAAAAACATCCAAATACAGAAGTTTTCTTTTTTTAATTTATAACAGGGTCTCACTAACTCACTAAATTGGCCAACCTCACTCAAACTTGTGATCTTCCTGTCTTAGCCTTCCAGCAAGCTAAGATTATAGGTGGCTGCCACCACTCCCAGTTTAGAACTTTTACTCTTTAATAATTTTACATTTATAGCACATACTCCTAAAGGTTACCTTCCATTTTTTGGTACTATGTTTGACATTTGGTTATATGAAATATTTCCTTTTAAAATATCTTTTTATAACCTTTTACTTTCATAAATATTTCTTAAGAGGCCATACAACCATACTGCCACAAAGGTCCATAAAAAAAGAAGTCATGGTAATTGTTAATAAGTCTCTGAAGCTTCTGGAAACACATTAGTTCCTCTGACCACAATGACAGTGTGGTGAGATCACAGGCGAAGGCCCCTAACACAGGCCTAACCTGGTTGCTCAGATCCCAGGGACTGTAAAGCATCAGTCTCCGCAAGATGTTGGTGGAGTGGGAAAGGGTACACTGAAAAGCCTAGTGCCCTCCCTAGACAAGGGGACTCTACTTCACTCTATGCACACTGTGTTTTTACGTGATCCGAAACCAGGAACTTGGCACACCAAGGTCAATAAGGTCTCAGGACTAAAGGAATGAAAAAGAATTGTTTTAAAAATATTCTATTATCACAAAATAGTCTTAAATTAATTTTTGAGTATGTATGGTACTACTAGGGGTTGATCCCAAGGTTTGTGCATTGAGCTGTATCCCAGTCCTTTTCATTTATTTTGAGATAGCACCTCACTAAATCACTAAGTTGCTTAGGCTGGGCTTCAATTTATGAAATGCTCCTGCCTCAGCTTCCCAGAGTGCAGATTACAAGCACATGCCACCACATCCACAAAAAAAAAAAAAAACTTAAAATAATTTTAGATTTATAGCAATGTTCCCATACAGCTGTCATCTAATGCCCCCCCACCCCGGTAAACACCTTACACTACATGGTACATTTGTCAACAAATAAGAAACACTGGCACAGTTCTAGCTAACTTCTGTGAATCTCCTTTTTCCTGTACTAGGATAAAATAACCTATTGCAGGACTGGGGATTTAGCTCAGTGGTATAAGTGTCCACCCGACAAGCATGAGGTTGTGAGTTTCACCCCCAGTACCAAAAAAATAAAATAAAATAAAATAAAATAAAATAAAATAAAATAAAACCTATTTCAGTAAGTATTGCAAAGTAACTGCTAAAACAATCCCATCATAAAATTTTAAGGTTAATAAATATAAAAAATTAATACCATTTATTGGTGCTAAAATGTAAACATAATTGTTTTTATAACCCTAAATGGTTTTTTTGCTGAACTTATCCAACATACATAATGCTTTTCTTACTACAAAATGGAAATAGAAAAGTATTTTATTCAAATAGCAATATATACTAAGAATTAACATGTAAAATTATAAATACTCTTAAAAGTGATTTTTTTAATTTGCCCAGAAAAATACAACCTATTTCAAGGTTTCTTACCTGTCAGTCTGATGAAATAAAGCTAATTACAGTATTAAGATTATAAAGTCACTCTCAAAATTACTTATTAAAAAAGAGTTCATATTAGGCTGGGAATTTTGGGGATTCATCTCAGCGGTTCAAGCGCTTGCTTGGTAAGTGCAAGGTCGTGAGTTCGATCCCCAGTACCAAAAAAAAAAGAAAAAGAGTTTATATGGATAGTTTTGAAACTAAATATGTAACAAACAGAAGGCAGAAGAGAATCCAAGTAGCTTTTTAACCCAAAACTTAGTATAGACACTAGACAAATATCTACTCACAAAAGTGTCTAAAAACAAAAAGACTTGGAAAAAAAATTTTCCCTCTACTTAGTAGGTTTGCTGCTATGTGGATACAGGTGGTGTACTGGAATAGCACTTTGGAAATGAGTGCACTATAAGATTAAGCAAATGAATAACCACTGATGTTACTGGAAGGCAGGGTTCTCAGAAAAAAAGGCAATACAAACATGGAACAGTTAAAGCAAGCAAAACTCTATGATGCTATGTTGGAACTAAAAAAAATAGTGTAAACTCCCATAAGTACCAATAGACACAGCAAACACTCCCCCTGATTGGGTGGGAAGGATCTGCCAGCAACATCCTGGACACCCTAACATCCTGGATACCCTTTGCCCAAGCACAGATGCCAGGCAAGTCTAGAGGGCCAGTCACATCCTCCCACTGGTTTCTCAGGGCCCTCTCTCTGAAAGACCTCCCCAACCCAGGATAGTTAACTACTCAGAGAGGATCCAGGTTAGCTGCTGCTGGTAAATCCTTTCATGGATTTCCCTGCCAAGGCCCACCATGTCCACGACAGGACATGAAGCCCAGCAGGGAGTAGCAGGATAAACTGTACGTGTGTGTGTATGTCTCTGTGTCTGTGGAAGTTCACATTGTTCCTTTTAGCTCCAATACAGCATCACAGGGTTTCCCTGTTCCATATTTGTACCTCCCTTTTTCTCCCCCTCTCACCTCTCAGCTCAGCTAACATCTGAGGAGTAAGCTTCCCTCAGCATGAAAGCCCAAGCCAGCTGGCTCTGACCCACCCCTCCTCCATACCCTCAGTCCCCCTCCCGCTGTCCACCAAAGGCAGTCTTGCAAGACCACCACAAGGCCCTCATCCCCCTTGTCACCCCCACCAGGGCAGCTGCAAGGCCGGCTGCTGAAAAAAGCTGTTACTCTTTATTTCAAAATATAAGTGGCCATTTGTGCACTTCTTCAGGAACTGATTTCTGAGTGCTCACTCTGTGCCTGTCCAGGCTCAAGGGACACAGCAGGAATGTGACAAAGGGTAAAACATGTCTCAGTTTGAACAATCCTAGCCCTGTGCAAAGCATAGTAGCTGTTTTGGGCCCTCTGGGCAAGTCACACATGCTCCTCTGATACCCAGATTCCTGTAGCACTCACTATGTGGCAGATCCAACAAAACCACCAAGCTCTGCTGACTTTGAGAGGAAGCCCTGTTCTGGGAGATACACCCATATCCTGGGCACAGATTCAGGGCTTCCCTAAAGTCCATTCATACAGAAGAGTAGAGTTAGTCTATACAGCACCAGCATGGCTGAAGCAGGAAGATATTAGAGGCTAGCCTGGGCTATATGGTAAGTGTGAAGTCAACCTGGACTCTATAGCAAGACCTCATCTCAAAAACAAAAAATTTTGAGTTATCTAAGATTCTTTTATAGAAGTTTATATTTGCCCATTTTAATCCTAACATCTCCATGAAACCCTACTATGATGCCATGTTGCAGTGAGAAAACTGAGGCACTCACAGAGGGAGTCACAAAAAAGACTTCACTCCGAGAAGCAAGACTCTGAAAGTGTCCTGAAACTGCCCAAACTGCCTGCAGGTAACTTGGATCAGATGCCTCATCTAACTTTTTATGGACCACTCATGTGACACACAACCACACATGGGCTTTCCTATCTCAAAAGGCAGTCCTCAGTAGCCCCAGAATATCTGGGCCCACTGCTTACTACCCTCCAACCACAGGACCCCAATCCATTCTCCAGCCTGGATTTGCCTGGCAAGGCCCACCATGTCCACAATGACAGCACACGCAAGTCCAGGAAGAATAAGCAGGATAAACATAAAAAATAACACAGTCTCATATACCTAACCATACTCCAATGCATCCCTGCTCAGGGAACTATGAGCTGGAAACTGGTCTCTCTGGACAGCCAGCATTCTCTGCAGACCAGCAGGGGAACCAATAGTCACCAAACTCAACTCTCAGACATAAAAGCACAGGTGATGAGGGAACAATCTAGCAGCACACCAAGGAAAACATTTTATCTATTATAGGATCTTTACTAGGTCCTAAATACCATCACTGCTATGTATCACTGAAAGTTAAAAAACTTCTAATAGTTTCTCAAAGACAAAGACAAAGGGAGGCAAAAGAACCCCCTAGTGCTGAAAGCCTCAGGTCCATCAGGGAAAGGTCGATGTCTAGATCACTGTCATCACAACTAAGAGGACACACAAACACAGATCTACAGCCATCAGTACTAGAAGGACATACATGCAGCCTGACCACTGACATACTACACAGAGAACATACACAGTTAGATCATGGCCATCAATGCAAAGATATAGGCACTGCAAAGAGGACACACGGGCACAGGGATATATATATGCACATGTGCATGCACACATGAACATCACGGACATCACTGGTAAGAGAATGTGGGCAATGCCAGGTCGGCTACCATCCGTGTTGGGAGGACAGCTGTATATCCAGATCACTTCCCAACATGAAGAGAACATAATCATTCAATACTTCTGGAAGTGTGCAAGGGAGGACATGGTGAGGAAAGTGCCCATGAGCTAGGACTGGGAAGCAGACCAGGCATGAACAAGGAAAAACACAGACATTCAATAGCAGCAGTCCAGATGCATCAGCCATTACAGGGAACAGGAGCAAGAGGTAAGTTCTACTTAGCCCCACCTCACTGTCCTCACTAAGGCCCCTGGCTCTGTGCCAACCCTGGTTCATGCGCTGGGGGAAGATCTCAGGAACACAGGAAGGTTTGTGGTTAAAGATTAAGATGGCCCAGAGGTGGAGGTAAAGAGGCATCAATGCATGTTAAGGTTATTTACATTTGTGAGTCTGGTCTTAGGAGAAGATAGCTGCAACAAACAATTTATTTAGGGGTAAAGGGCCATGACATTTGTAACCTACTATCAAAGCTTTCAGAAAAAACTGCTATGTGTTTCAGTACATGTCTACAAGGTGCTGACTGAAAAATGCAGTAAATGTTTAATTTTTTTTTTTTGTCTTTTTGAGACAGGGTCTTGCTATGCAGTTTGGACTGGCCTTGAGCTCACTTTGTAGACCAGGCTGGTCTTGAACTCACAACAATCTTCCTGCTTCAGCCTCCCAAGTGCTGGGATTACAGGAGTGAGCCACCACGTCTGGCCAAATGTTTAAATTTTTAAAAAATTTATTACATTAATAGCTGCGCACAGTGGCACATGCATGTAATCCCAGGATTCGTAAGGCTGCTGAAGCAGGAGGATGAAGCCAGTCTGGGATACAAAGTCAGTTCAAGGTCAGCCTGAACTATATAGCAAGACCTTGTCTCAAAAAGAGACCTCCTCCCAAAAAATTTATTACAGTAGAAGACGCATTGCCATTCATCCCCCTCAGAATACTCCCCGCTGTTTTTGTTTTGCGGGGGGGTTGTCTTTTTTTTTTTCTTTGCTATGTAGTTCAGGCAATGAGCCCTTCCAACACAAACACTAAGTGGACTAGACTTGCAGCAGTCAAGGCCCTCCTAGTTCTTCACTTTGCTGCAGCTCTTCCCCATCTCCCAGTCACCCTGCTTGTCCCACTGTAACTCAAAGGCCGTAATATCAAGTCTTTTTATTCCTCGTGCTGTTAATATGCTTTCTTTGTGCAGGATAAGAGGGGTCAAGTTCTTAATCTTTTCACACCCACCCACCCTTTTCCTATCATAGAAGCTTTCTAATGCATTAGTGGTGACACAGGTAGGGAAATAACCACCACCTCCCCATCAAGTGTGCTTGTCCAGTAGGTGCAGCCATCCAGACAGAGCAGATGTGTTCATGAAGAAGCAAAAGAGCTTTTTTTTCCTTCAAGGTAGTTAAAAAGGGGAAAGACTTAAGTTGGGTTAAGTAAAGACCTCTCTCTCAGTGGAAAGCTTTATTATCTAATATGTAAGTAGAAATCAGAGAAAGTTGGGGACCAGGAAGGAATGTTCTTCCTTAGTCTCTTGTTGCAATAATCCCTTATGTGGGGCTCCACGCCCTCTCATGAACACAAAGCCGAGTAAACTGATAGATATATCTACCTTCAAATAAAAAGTTATTAACCCTTGTTCCTCCATATGTAACACAGATTAGTATTTTTATATTTAAATATAAAAACAAAAAAATGTGGGTATCTGTATTTTTTCTATAAAAGGAGAAAATCACCCTGGCCATTAGGTGCCAAATTGGGTTAAGGAGGATCTTTTGGGTAGGGGTGAGCAATATGATTCCTGCTCCTTCATTATCTCATAAGAGTGTCCCTGCCCTGCCCACCCTTCTGCAGGTTGAGGATGGACACCGGATGGTTGGCAGCTTATGTGCAGCATTAGCAGTTACTTGAGCTTTGTAGCTGGGTTTGAAGGCACATACAAACTTATCCACACCTGGGATTAGAAGTTTTAGGTTAATCAATTCAAACACATCATTGACACGTATACAGGGGTTGTTTTCTGGTGGAGCTAGTCCTTTTTTTATTATTATTTTTTTTAAATGGTACTGGGATTGAACTCTACATGGGAGGCAAGTGCCCTGCCACTGAGCTATATCTCAAGCAGTGAACTTTTTGATAAACTAATTTTTTTAAAGGAAAATAAGTTTAGATTTTAATCAAATGTTTAGGGTTTTTAGTGTAATTTTACCAGAACTGCCTATTTCCTTCAACTGTCTCTTCCCAACTCCAGTCTTAGAACTGGGAACAGAATTAAAACTTTTTTTTTTTTTTTTGAGACAGGGTCTCACTGTATAGTTCAGATTGGCCTCGAAATCATGATGTAGGCTGGCTTGAAATTCACAACAATCCTCCTGTCTCAGCCTCCCAAGCACTAGGATTACAGGTATGCACCACCATTTGTTCCAGTGCAGTAATTTTGTATCCTAATGTCTTTCTACCCAGGGAAGACTATTCCTCTCTTAATTTCCTAAAGACCTGTTTCTTTTATAATAAAGCTCACTTTCATTAATACCAAAGAAAAGGAAAGAAGGAAGAAACCAGGACAATGGAGTAAGTGTATTCAGAGAAAAAAGGTAAAAAAGAGTATTTGAGGGAGATTTTTATGTCTTTTATTGTAATAAACTGTTTTGAGGGACAAAGAATTGTTTTTGAGACAAGGTCTCGTTATGATATAGTTCAAACTGGGCTTGAGCTCACTATGTATCCCAGACTGGCCTCAAACTCACAGCAATCCTCCTGCCTCAGCCTCCCAAGTGCTAGGATTATAGGCATGCACAACCACACCTGACTTCAAATACACACACACACACACACACACACACACATATATATTGTTTTGTACCAGGGATCAAGCTCATGACCTCACACTTGCCAGAAAGGCACTTGTGCCACTAAGCTAAACTCCCAGCTCCTCAAATATATTCTTAAAAAAAAAAAAAAAAAAACAGAAGGGCCAGGCATGGTAATTACACATCTGTAATCCCAGCACTCAGGAGGCTGAGGTAGGAGGATCACTGACAGTTCAAGGCAAGCCTAGTGAGTTCAAAGCCAGACTAAACTACATAGCAAGACGCTGTCTCAAAGGGGGGGGCAGGTAATTTAGTTGAGCAGTGTTAAGCACCTGCCTGGCAAGCACAAGGTCATGAGCTCGATCCCTGGTACAAAAAAAAAAAAAAAAAAAACTGATGCAAAAAAAAAACCCCACAAAGAATCCTAAACTCCGTGTGCTTCAGGAGGTATCTCTTCCTGAATGGAGGAGGTACAGCAGAGTAAGGGTAGGGCTGGCAAATGGAAGACAGTGCTAAAAGCAGATCCCCAGTGAACAGCTCAAAAAAGATTAAAGAGCAAGTGTGGCCCAGTTCACAAAAACAAAAACACAAGAGGTGTTCAGCAAGACCAGTGCATCCTCAACTTTTCAACTACTTCAAAGCTTCAAGCCCTTTCCATTGAAAATATCCACCCTTTTCAATTTAATTCTTGTGCTACTCTACATGAAGGAAAATTCTGGATTCCAGAGACAAAAGAATTCTAATTAGGCCCCAGCTCTCCTAGGCTTAAATACTAGCTATGCTGCTCACTAGCTGTGTGATTTTAAGTCAGTTGCCTCTCCCCATTAGGTTTGCCAGCAATACAAGCAGCTACGGCCCTGAGACGTGGCTGAGCACAAGCTAGCAATGGGCAGAGTGGGATCAGGCTCCTTGGACTGCAGCCTTGCTCAGAAGGCAAGTTTTCTCAGGTACATGTGGTAAGGTCACCCAAGAGAGAGCTGTTCCTGAAACCATGGCATATTTTTGTTTCCCAATTAAAGTCAGAAAAAGAGTTTTAGAATAAACTGATGCTGCCCCTGCATGGGTGGAAAAGGGCCCAATGAGATAATATCACAGTGACTTTCAAAGGCTGCTCAAATCACAGCTGCAGTAACTTCCATAACACATATCATCAGTGGTCACTATGGCCAACCAAAAAAAGGGGAAGGGATTGTGCCCCTGAGATCAGTACTGAGGAAAGTACAATTGGAGGAACCATCAGGGGATGCAGGGAGCCTGGGGCTCCACAGCTGGGGTTAAGGAAACTGTTCAGCCCAGTATGATGGCTAGCACATACCTGCAATGCCAGCTGCTCAAGAGACTAACAGCAGAATTGCCAAATTCAAAGCCAATTTAGCGAGACCCTATCTCAAAATAAAATTTTCTTAAAAGAGCTTAGGATGGAGCTCAGCACTCCCTGGGTTCAATCCCTAGTAAAACAAAATGCTCAAATTACTATGTGAGGTTCTCCTGAGGCCTGTACATACACAGCTAAAGTGGACTGAAGGGACCCAAGTAAGGGTGCATAATGACTAGACAAACCAGGCTCCTAGAATAAAACTCCCACCTGAGCTACTCGCCTTTCTGAGTGCTTTGCACTTCAGTTCTGCTGTCTAAAATGGAGCTAATAATCGTACACCTTAAATTATACACAACTCTGTGCTAAGCATGGTGGTATATGCCTGTAATCCCAGCTCTCAGGAGTGAAAGACCACTGCAAGCCTAAACTGCACAGCAATGACGGTCTCAAAAAAAAAGAAAGAAGAAAGAAAAGAATGTATAAGTTCATGCTTAGAACAGTACCAAATGGATTCAACACAACCTCAATCAAGAAAGATCAAACAAGAATCCGAGGCTCAGAATCTTGCCTTGTAAGTGCAAGGTTGTGAGTTCAATCCCTGGTGCCAAGGAATAAAAAAAAAAAAAAAAAAAAATCAAACAAAAACTGGGCAGGGTGGCACATGCCTGTAATCCTAGCATTTGGGAGGCTGAGGCCAGCATGGACAACATAGCAAGACCCTGTCTCAAAAAAAAAAAAAAAAGATCTAACCTGTATTTCAAAAGAAACTGAAAATTTTGGAAATGGTGACATACACCTACAATCCCAGCACTCTGGAATGCTGAGCAAGAAGACTACAAATTCAAGCCCAGTCTGAGTAATTTAGTGAAACTTTGTCTCAACCTTGTCTCAAATAGTCAATACATACATACATATATACCAATCAGTGGGGATGAAGCCCAGTGGGAAAACCAAGGGTTCAATCTCCACTAAAGGCCCTGCCTTGCATTATAAGAACCCAAGTGACGAGGCCTTGTCCTCAGGAGTAAAACTGCCACGCTTCCCAAAGCTGAGTTCTACGTGGTGCCCTCCTCATACCCAAGAATGGTTAAGAGTCTGGGCCTGAACAGAAAGTATACAGCTCAAAACCAGAGAAGCCTCTATCTCTGGCAAGCACCAGCCAAAAACACTTATTCCTGGCACTCTCAGTATGGTCACAGGGTGAAGTGTGCAAAGGTATACATGGAAGCACACAAGTTAAATAACTGACCCAGAATGAGATATACCCTTGCTAGCCAACCAGTCAGAGTCTGAAGGGACACCACCTGCCCCGGTTTTCTAGGGCATTCAAGACATCCAACAGGGCTGCTGCTAAGTTCTGATTGGCAGAGCAATGGAATTCAAAGAAAAACTTCCTTTTTCCAGAGCCATCCCCCACTCCAACTCAGACCAAAGCTTGAGGTCTCCTGTGAGGCCCTCCCCTGCCTCACAGGTGTGGATGGCCACCTCTGCTGCCAGCATCTGGGTCTCACATTCAGTACTCAACATATACAAGTGTCCTCACTAACCCAGCCTCTGCTTCCACATCCAACACTCAACTGGGATGGGTGTGTTCTCTTCACCTGAACATCCCTAGTGATGGGCAGGCAGCAAGCTCAGGCATATACTTCCTGAACTGTTCTGGCCACACTGGCAAGGAAAAGAGAGTTAGGGAATCAGTGATCTCTGTGATCCAGGAAGGAGATGCTAGATCTGGAACCAAAACCATCCCAAAGAAGACAGGCATGATGTGTGACTGAGCACAGAAACCTAACCTGCAAAACTAGGACCCAGGAACCAGAAAAAGATTACACAATTTCACCTCTCTACAGGTACCCTCATGTTTACAATGAATTTAAAATCCATAAAAACTCAAAAATCCATTGACTCTGATGCCCAAGAGCCTATACCCTCTCCACACATGACCCTTTTTCTGCTCCAACCAAAGCCACTCCACAACTAGTACCATGCTGCATCAAGAAGTCATAAGCTTCGACTAACCAGCACACTCAGGGAGCCATTGCTGAGTTTGTCCAAGGTAAATGCCGGGTCTAGACCCCTAGACAGACATTATGGAGGAAGCTGATGACAAAAGCACAAAGCAGAAAAGGGTGGCATGTTTAGAGTAGGACCCTGACCAGGGCACCTCAGATGAGTGAACACCTCTGCGCTGCAACACGCAACCTTGATGTGGCTCACAGACGGGTCCTGGGCACTTCTGCCGTCATGGGAACCTCCTTACATTAAAAAATACTTAAAATTATACTTTGCACTGCATTGGCTTAAACTTGACTATATTAATATTCACACATTTTCTTTCACCTAACATTATTTTTTTTCCTGCTAATTGCAAAAAATTTGGCAGACCCTAAAAGTATAGTCGCCTGCAACACTCGGTCTCCCACACCAGACGGATAAACCAGCCCTGATTTCGTTAGATGTTCTTCTCAGTGCTGTTCAGGAGTAGCCGAAATAGGTAGAAAAGGCCCTTCTGGTTGTTAAGGTTCTGATTCCTTACCAGACACATACACGTAAAAGTTCCAAAAGCATTTAATCACACAGAGGGCTGTTAAGTGCTCTGCACCGCTGCGATGTCTCTACTCTCTGCACACACCGTGCTCTTGAGACTCCTAGTACCGCCACTGCACAGGGCTGAGGACATCTCTGGGGCAGCGCCTAATGGGAAGACAAGTTGCCATCCTGCAACTGATGTCCAGGGCCGCAAGGTTGGCACGAAACCGCAGTCAGACTATGCTGATGAATCCAAGTGCCTCTTCGAACTGCTCCAGGCCCGAAACCCACCAGTCCCTCCCAGAAACCCTGCCCGCAGACCACGACCCGCAGCTCCTGGCCGGTGCTATCGGAGACTACAAAGCTGCCGCCGCAGCGAGTCCAGAGGCTACACGCTCTAAGACACCGCAGCACAAGCGAGGCGCTCCGATCCCAGGTACGCCCCAGCTCGCGCCAAGTCTGGGGACGCCCGCTGGTCAGCAACTCTGACCTCACCTGCCCCTTCGCGAGTCGCAGCCTCAGCTAGAAATCTCGGGCCAACGAAGGAGGCGCCGACGCGACCGACCCGAGCCAGACTTGCAGCCGCGGCCCCGCCCCCGCCCAGCTGCCCCGCCCCAGCCCGCACCCGCCCCCCCACCGGCGCCCACCGGCGCAGCGCACCTGGCCGCAGCGGCTCGGTGACGGTGAGCACGAGCAGAAAGAGCAGCAAGAAAGCACCGCTGTCTGCCTTAGGCACCATTTATCCTCGGTTCATCGTCCTCGGGGCGGCCGCGCGTGACCCCGTAGCGAGGCCTGACCGGGCCGGGCAGAGGATCGGAAAGCCGGACCGAGGCCGGGTGCAAGAAGGCGGTGGACAAAGGCTCTCGTGGGAGCGCGGAGACGATCGGCCGTAGAAGAGCAGGGAGAGGGACTCTCGAGAGCTGTAGGTCGCAGCCTCAGAGTCCGACTCCAGCTCCGCGCAAGATGGCCGCCGTCCTTCTTGGGCCTCCCGCAGCCCCGCCCACGGCCCACGACGCCAGCGCAGACCAATGAACGCTGAGGCAAGGGCGGGGCCAGCCTGCTGCCCTCGGCGTGCAGACCGTCTGTTAAACTACTGGTGGAGTCTGAATGGCACGGCGCGAAAGGGGCGAGGTCTAAAGTCGGAACGGCCGCGGGGCGGGCCCGGAGAAGAAGGCGGGACGATAAACTATGACGCATGGCATTGGCTAAGCAGGGGATGGGGCTCTGAGACTAAGCCAGAGCTACAGACTCCCCCCCGCAGAGGGCCTAGAGTCCAGAGTGCGAAGGTGTGAGCATCAGAGGGTTTGGGACCACAAGGGTGGACTGAAGGGGTGGGGAGTAGGGAATCTGTAGCGTGAATCAGGACCCTGGGATGATTTTTTGTTGTTGTTTTGTTTTTGAGACAGCGTGTTGTGTAGTTCAAGCTGATTTTGAACTCACTATGGAGCCCAGGCTGGAGTTCGAGGCCAGCCTGGGCTCTGTAGTGAGTTTAAGACCAGCCTGAACTGGGTATCAAAAAAAAAAAAAAAAAAGGACCAGAGATATAATAGCTCAGTGGCACAGCACCTGCCTGGCAAGTGTGAGGCCTGAGTTCGATTCCTAGTACCAAAAAACAAAACAAGGAAGGATAGTCCCAAGGATGAAAGGATAATTCACACTCCCTAAACAGATCTGGTTTAAACTCAAATTTAAACCAGATCCTCAGGGGCTCCTACTCTCATAGATGTGGCTTTGAGCAGGTGCTGGACAAAGGGCTTGTCACTGCAGGTGATCCCAAAAACCTGCAGGTAAAAAAGTCGCTGTCCAGTGCTGTCCTGGCTGCTTGTGCTGTTCTTATGGAGGATTCCCAGGAACAGGAAGATTCCTAGGAACAGCGTGGGATCTGGCCCAGCCTTCTGCCCTCAGCCCTGGTTTGCCCTAGAAGCGAAGTGGGGGTTATGGTTTGCGCAGATCCCTAGGAGGGAACTCACAGCCAGGAGCAGAATCCTGCCAGTTGACCCCCTGCAGACCTACAATAAGGCAAGCCAGCAGCAAAGGTTCAGATGGGGAGGAAAAGTACACATTGCAGGGCTGGGGATTTAGCTCAGTGGCTTAAGTGCCTGCCTGGCAAGAGCAAGGTCATGAGTTCAATCCCCAGTACCAAAAAAGAAGAAGAAAAGAAAAAAGTACACGTGGAGAAAGACCCAGCCTAACCATGCAGGAAGAGGGCGGTGTCCTAGCTTCCCATGTTGCAGTGATGACTGTATCTCTGCCCCTCACCTAAATCCCCAGCCACCACCTTTTTTTTTTTAAGAGAATAAAACCAAGCAAAATAAAACGATAAAGCCAATCAAAACAAACCACTGTGGGCCAGGGATTTAGCTCAGTGACATAAGCGCCTGCCTGGCCATCATGAAGTCATGAGTTTGATAACCAATACTATCGGGAACCCGACCAAAAGTCCCAATTGTCAGTATCAGGAACCCAGTCAAGAATCCTGATAGTAGGGCTGAGGGTTTAGCTCAGCAGCCTGGCAAGCCTGATGTCATGAGTTTGATCCCCAGTACCAAAAAAAAAAAAAAAAATCCTGATATTGAATATTGGGAACCCAGCGAAGAATCTCGATTATTTGTCTCTAAAATACTGTGAGAAAAAATAAAAAACAGAGACAAATCTCATATTCCAACAATGGCTGGGAAGTCAAAGTCTCTGGATCTGACTTCCTCCACTCCCAAAAAGGCCACTATTTATTTGGTCCATACAGTGATAGGTGGGGCTAGTAAAGGATTATAATTCATCCAAAGACTCTGACTCCAGGGGGTATAAATAATCTTATGTTTGAAGTGTTTTGACCCAAGTATTATCCTGTGATGATTTAAGAAGGCGTAGATGATCTTATGTTTAGCAATACCTTGTCCTTGAGTATAATCCTGAGATGACTTAAAAAGGCATAGATGATCTTATGCTTGGAAGAGTCAATGGGAAATCCCAGTTAGATAGTATCAACAATCTCAGTCCTTCCTCTTAGCCCACAGGGAAATATGCAAAACCAGTCATTATGAATTTGTGGGCCCCAACACAGTACCAAAAGGGAGGGGGACATAGTGGCACACTCTTGTAATCTCAGCACTCAGGAGACTGAGGCAGGAGGATTGTCCCAAGTTCAAGACCAACCTGGGCAACAAAATGAACCCAACCCAGTCAGAACCACATAGTGAGACACTGTCTGAAAAAGACAAAAAACAGTGTAAGTGACACAGGACTTCAAAACAATAGGAAATCAACAATGCTTACCATAATGCCTCTTGTCTACAAAATAGCTGCAGATACCTTCAAACTACTCAAAATCAAACAAAACAGAACAGAATAGAATATATAAAAACAAAACAATGAAGACAATAAAGGACTTCAAAACAATATAAGAGTAAACTCAAAATGACTACCGTAATATATCTTATCTTTGAAATAGCTGTCTATGCTATTGGATATAATAAAATCAAACAAAACAGAATAAAACCCAAAACAACAAAATAATGAAAATGATAACAGGACTTCAAAACAAGATAGTAGGGAATTAACAATGGCTACCAGAAGGAGCTTCCCCATAGGTTCTATTTTACATACAGTTTTGCATATTGTCTGAATAGATAGTCAGATATGTTTCTCTGGATTAGCCAGTCACTTTCAGCAAGAGTGGGATTGGCTCTTCTTGTTTCCCAGCCTGCATGCCAGAAGGGGCTGGCATCTGGCTCTCTCCACAGGGGCCTGTGCATGGCACTGACTCACAGGGAGGGCTTGCTTCTTGGTCTCTTCTTGTTCTCTTCCCCCACATTTTGCCCTGCTCCCAATTTGCAAATTGCCCTTGTATTAAGACCTTCTCAAATTATCCTAAATCCAGTCTGTCTTCTGTTTCCTGCTGGGACCCTAACTAGTTGGGCCACCTGCCCTAGATTCTCAGTGATTACCTGATTTCCAACCATCAACTCCACCATTCCACATGCTGTCCTAACTCCAGGTTTGGAAATAGTGTCAGACCTACATATCTTCCACAGCCCCACCTGCCTCAGGTCCCAACCAAGCTACAAGTCCTCTCTGCTGACCTTGGGTCTGCTCCAGCCTGCTAGTGGAGCTTTCAGGATTCCAAGAAAAAGTGACTCAAGCCAGAGTATCATTCCTGTGCTGCACTGCACCTTTGTGACTTCATCCAGTGACATCACCTGGGAGACAGTGCTGAATGTTGTTTCATTTTAATAGGCAGGCACATCAGTCAGGTCCAGCCAACCAGAGAAGTCTATCCAGGTGTAATTGCAACTGCTGCTGGCTCAAATCCCTCAGAAATGTAGAGGACAGCATCAAAGGCACCAGGTACTCCTGAAACTATGGATACTGCTGCTGCTGAGGCTCTACCATGGCAACAAATTTGGGAGTGGGTTCATTCTCAGCAGCCAAATCTGCTTGTTCTGAATTCCTAGAGCTCAATGTGGCAGTCAAAATCATTAACCTCAAGAAAGCTCGCACAAAATTCATACAGAAATTCCTTTGAAGGGAAATTAGGCTTCAGACAAGGTTAAACCATCCCTCTATTATCAACACTTATGAGATCTTTGAAAGATCCTGGGCAAGTTCTATGCTTTATGGAGCTCAGGATTGAGGGGGCCTTCTCAAACTCTTCAGAATCCAGGGGCCCCTGCCAAAGAATGACTCTTAAAGTTCTACCTTCTCTCCTCAGCATCAAGTACTAATGTCATGACCTCACTGTGGTCCACTGAGACCTCAAGTACAAAAACATTTTGCTTGACACGGATTTAAAATTAAAATTGTCTTATTTTAGCTTTCCCAAGCATGGCCTGCAGAACAACAGCAGGTGACTGACACTGAGCAATACCTCCTATGGTTCTGTGGTGTACTCCCAAGGTGATGAAGCACTTCCCCCTGTGATGTCTGACGTTTGGAGCCTGGGCATGATCTTTCACATCACAATCTGCTACTTCATGCCCTACAACTACCACAACATCATGAAAAGGAGCACCATGCCAATTTCCAAGCACCTGACTAGGGTATGCAAGAACCTTGTCTATAGCTGTCTAGTGTCTACAGCACTGGCACAGCCACACAATCTTCAGTCACCGTTGGGTATAGCCCAAGACACAGAGTCTGCCCTCCACAACCAACAAGGAGAAGAATTCCCATGACACAGGTGCCCCCTGAACTTCAGAATTCGGCTGTGATAAAAAGTCCATCATAGGGCCAGGGATATAGCTTCAGTGGCACAGTAGAGCTCATGCCGGGAAAGCATGAGGTCATGAGTTTGATCCTCAGTACCCCCCCAAAAATTCCATCACTAGCTGGGCATGGTAGCATGGACCTATAATCCCGTCACTCAGGAAGCTGAGGCAGGAGAATTGCAGCAAATTCAAGGCCCAGGCTGGACTGCATACTGAGTTCAAAGCCAGCCTAAACTACATAGCAAGACTCTTGTTTCAAAAAACAAACAAAAGAAGAAGAGGGAGAAGAGAAAGAAGAAGAGGAAGAAGAGTCAAAGTTCAACACTAAGCTGGCACCTCTGGAATAGGTGTGATCCAAGCACAGTCTAGACAAAACCTACAGAGGAAATGGTACAAGTAGCCAGGCAGTAGAGGCCCAGTGCTTCCACACTGAGCATCTTCCCATGGAAATAGTGGTATACATATACAGCACACACAGCATCCTCTAGAAAGGCACATCCAGAGAACCACGGGGCCAGCGGGGAGTAGAAAAGAGCTCAAAGCTTGAAGCTTGAGCCTGAGGTGCTATTTTTGTCACATTTTTCTCCTCTTTGAATTCCATAACTGACATATATAAAGAACTAATAAATCAGCCAGGAGAAGTGGCTCTTGGTTGTAATCACAGCACTCTTGGAGGCTGAGGCAAGAGGATCACAAGTTTAACCCTAGCCTGTGCGACTTGGGCAATAGCAAAATCTTGTCTGAAATTACAAAAAATAAAAAATAAAAAAATAATTTTAGCCAGGCATGGTGGCACACACCTGTAATCTCAGCACATGGGAGGCTAAGACAGGATAATTGCTCCAAATTTCAAGGCCAGCTTGGGGTACACAGTTTAAGGCCAGCTCAAATTACATAGTAAGACTATCTCAAAAAAAAAAATGTGAGTGTACCTAAGTGTAAAGGCTCTGGGTTCAATCTTCAGTACTATGGAAAGGAAAGAAAGAAAGAAAGAAAGAAAGAAAGAAAGAAAGAAAGAAAGAAAGAAAGAAAGAAGAAAAGAAAAGAAATCATGAAACCCAGAGTGTGACAGCTAACTGATTGTGTCGATTTGAGTAAGAGACACCCAACTAGATTGAATCAGCATAGTTCTAGGTGTGGCTGAAGAGATTTACTGAAGACAGAGGACACACGCTGGGGTATGAGTGACACCAATCAACCTGAATAAAATAAAAGGAAGAAAAAGGAAGGCTGGCTTCTATTTATGGGGGGGAGCTCCAGTCTTCAGCTTCACCTTGGACATCACAGACCCTTCAACCTCCTGATATACACTCGCCTGGGACACTACAGTGAGCTGCAGGACTTTGACTGGATCTTTTGGTTCTCCAGCCTGTCAATGCCACTGTAAACTAATCTTACAAATTCTTATGTATTTCTATATCTTGCATTAAATCTCTTTCTCTAGAAAGCACAGATTAATACACAGGGTGAATGCCTTTGCCCAGCAGTCCTGGACTCCCTCTGACTTTCCCCTTTGTATTGCAAATCCTCTCTTGTGGCAAAATACAGCCCAGGGACCCCAGCTCAGACTGTGAACTCAGGCAATAGAGGAAGTACCTGTACCTGTCAAAGGTTGGAACCAGGGTGCCGGGGGTTTAGCTCAGCGGCGTAAGTGACTGCTTGACAAACGCGAGGTCATGAGTTTGATCCCCGGTACCAAAAGGAGGAGGAGGAGGAGGAGGAGGAGGAGGAGGAGGAGCCTGGAACCAGGGTTGAAGGACACCTGGAAGGGTGGGGGGCCAGAGCAGAGAGTTAAGTATGTGACAAAGAGCAGAATAAAGGTGACATTTCCAGAGGAGAGTCCACCAGTGCAGAATAAGGGTGGGAATAGGGTCGAGGAGGGGTGTCTGCATTGGAGGAGTTGGCTGTGGCTGCATTGGGAGTTGAGGAGCTGGGCAGCCCAGCTCTCATTTCCCTCGGGCATCCAGCTGCACAAGGCTGCCAGAAGGGTTGGGAAAAACTGCAAAGGGCAGGCAGACCAGCCCATCAGTCTTTCTTCAGTTATCCCAACTGCACGGAAATTTTTTCCTGCTCTGCCCACCATGGGTTCCCCCATGTCTGTCAGGCACCCTGAGTCAGTGGTGCCCTGAATCATCATCCCTGTAGTCAGTGTATAGCCAAGAAGTGAGAGCTTTGCTGGATGACCCAGAAGTTCTCCAGTCCTTTATGGCCTTGACCATATGACAGTCCCCTCTAGTCCCAGCCTATTTTCAGTAGGGAGGACCCTGTTGGAGTTGAAAAGCTGAA
Source organism: Hydrochoerus hydrochaeris (assembly GCA_004027455.1). Lineage (NCBI taxonomy): Eukaryota > Metazoa > Chordata > Mammalia > Rodentia > Hydrochaeridae > Hydrochoerus > Hydrochoerus hydrochaeris. Next base: position 160,390 of record PVLA01001791.1, on the reverse strand, counting down.
CTGGCAAGTAAGACAGGCATCTTCACAAAATGTGTTTGGATCCTGAGTTGATAAGGCAGCCAGCAGTATCCCATGGTAGGTGTAGCCTGTAGCCTGCATTTGGCACCATTGGCTAACATGTACTGCCTGTCCTGCCTATGCCATCTCCCAGCATCCTTACTCTGTCACTGTGGCCTCTCTCTCTCTTTTTTTTTTTTTTTGTACCAGGGATCCAACTCATGATCTTGCACTTGCCAGGCAGGCACTTATGCCCCTGAGCTAAATCTCTGGCACCCTAGCCTCTTTCTCTTTACCTCACTCTGAATAAACTTATGGGAACCTAAAGAATTAATACATACCAAAAACAAGTAATTCAACTCATCTCACCCCCATCCCTTGGCCTGAGTTTTCCATCTTGGGAATACTCAGACCCTTTGGGAAAAGTAAGATCCAGCAATCCTATACCTGCCCTCCCTGCCCTCTCCCCATGCACAGTCCACCTCCTTCACCCTCCACCGTTCCTCCCTTCCCATCACTTCCCACAGTGGTCAGACACTCCTCCTACACCCACCCTGGCCCCACCTCCACAGAAAGGGCCCCAGGGACTGGCCCCTAAGGACTTCCCAGGCCTGCTCTCTTCCTGTTGATCACTCTTCTGGCGACCTTTCCTTATATCCCCATCCTGCACGTGTACCATAATCATACTTGTGGGCTCACCCCTGAAGATGCTGCTTGCTCACCCCCTCAGACTCAGCCAAGGAGCCTTCAGCTCCATAGTGCCTTTAGGGTTCCTGAACACTGCACTTTGCTCCTGTGAGCTCTGCTAAGGAGGCCTGTAAGTGCCCAGGGTACAGGCACAGGACAGGTCATAACTAACACTGTAGGTGCTCCCTATTTTCCTGTTTAAAAAAAACTCATGGTGTAGTGGGAATCCATAGCACATGGGGCTGGCTAAGCAGGGAGGAACTCAGAGTCTCCTGAGCTGCTTCACCTCCCTTCCCTACAGACTTGCTATAGTCCTCAGGCTAAAGGACAGCAAAGGGAACACAGGCAACTGGCTACAGCCCAGCCAGGAGAGATCTTGGACAGGAAGAACTGCAGCAGGAACCCTTGCTTACAGATAGGAAAGAGCTCAGAGAGGGAGGACAACTCACCTGAAACAGCACCCAGGGCAGCAGGCCCAGGTGACTAAAGCCCTTTGCTCCACAGATGTCCCCACCCTATTGGACAATCCTTATCAACTCTAGCTCATTCTACTTTAATGACCTCTCGGGCTGTAGACCAGGATCTCAAAGTGGCCCCTGTGGCCTGTCCCCACCAAGTCATATTCCTCAGGGCCATCACAGGCATTATCCATCCTTACCCTCCACAGGGCTGCTTCCTCAGACCTCAGCCTTCCTCTGTCTCCCTCATCTCTGTCCCCCATTCTCTGTCCTGACAGCCTCACAGTCCTGGATCCAGTACAGCCTCACTGTGCACTCACATTGTCTGCTATGACTCAGCCTCCCTGGCCTCTGGGCCCCAGGAAAACACACAACTGTTGACACTATCTCATAGTGCCCTTTGGCACCCAGAAGAGATCCTCAAGTGCTTGGGAAATGAATAGATTGGTGGTACCCACTTTCAAGAAGAAAGGAAAGCTCAGAGGACAGTGGATTTTCCAAAGTGTCCAGACCTCAGCTCACAGGACTGCAGTACTGGGAGGAACCCTAGAGGTCCCCCATCTAACACCCCTCCCTCAGACATCTTGGGTGTCCCAGCCTTGTGTAGAAATCCCAGATGAAACTACCCACTCCATGCCCCGGCAGCTCTACCTGCGCCGTGCCTCTTCCAGGATGTTCCCAGTGAACCAGAGACCCACACTGTCCTGGACAAGGGCAGAATATAAGGGAGCAGAATCCACAAAAGAGGAAGGATGAGTTGGTGGAATCACCTGAGAAGGATGACGCAGGAATGCTCTGGATAGAGCATTTTAGAGTGTAAGGGATTGGAAAAGATGGAAATGTCATGGTCCTGAGTCCTGGTCTGCAAACCATAGCTTCCTCTGGAAGGGAAATCCTGGTCATAAGCCCACAGGAGAAAGAAATACAATGAGTTAAAGCTATTACCCACCAGTGTTCTTTACAGCATGAAACTCACAAGGCTGGTGTGCTGCCATCACTGTGAACACATATGTCCATCCTGCCATCCTGTCTCTCAGCCTGACAGCTTGACTCTGGCTGCCAGACACAGGACACACCCTACCTGCTCTAGGTGTGTCCACTCAGCCATTTCCCTGACCCAGATGTCAGGTCTGCCTAACACATATGGCAGAGCCCTATTGATGCTTTGCACCTGGATTCCTACATCACTTCCTCTTTGAAACCTGTCCATACTGGTTTTCCTGTTACTGTAACAGACTACCTGACACACACAAATTAAGGAGAAGAAGTTTATTTTTGGCTTATAATTTCAGAGATCTATGTCCATGGCTGGTAGGTGTCAAGGCAGGGAACACCAGGGTGGAAGGGCGTGGTGGAGCAAAGCTGTGAGCTTCATGGCAGCCAGGAAACACAGGAAAGAGAACCAAAGAGAGAGCAGTCAATGACTAGATATTGTCCCCTGTGACCACTCAGACTCAACCAGGAGTGTGCTTTCCTAATGTAGGCCTTTTTTGACCCAATTAAGTTGACAAGTTTAGCCATCACACCTTCTACCCCACACCACCCCCACATACAAACAGGTCTTCCTTTTTCCCTCTGAACACAGCACCTTGGGGTCACCTGTCTTAGAAGCTTCCTGTAGGCATAGGACTCCTGTGACAGACCAAAAGTGGACATCAGGACATCCAAAGTAGCTAATGATAGGAACACACAATGCCATTTTCCAAGCAAATATCTTTTTGTATCAGGTACAAAAAGTAGTTGACATGCAAATGATTTACAAAACTAGGATCCAACAGGCAAACTCTGCCCACCCCTTGCAAAGGTCCAAAGTGGCAGGATTCTGGCACCCTCTTCCCATGCAGAAGCTTTTTTTTTTTTTTATCAGTACCACAGATCGAACTCATGACTGCATTCTTGTAAGGCAGGCGCTTATGCCTCTGAGCTAAATCCCCAGCCCCCAGGAGCTTGTTCTTCATGAGCAGTGCTCAGAGTCCTTCCAGACTCTAGCCTCCCCCACCCACACACACGCACACACACACACACACACCCCAGGATCTTCCTTGCCTTCCTTTAGGGTCTGCCCACTCATTGACCAGATCCAGGCTGGCCTTTCTCTGGCTTCCTCTGAGCCCCAGAGGCCTGCTAACCTTGTCTAGGCTCCTCAAATCTAGCTCAGGGAACTGGCCTTCACACTCACACAAGTCAATGAACCTCTTTTTGCCAGGAACCACCTTAAAATGGGTTATGCAATGGCTGCCTGTTGTCTAAATTTTAAAAAATTACCTGACTTGTATTACTCAGCCATTCTCAGAAGCTCTTTGTACCCTTCCATCTATCTGGCCACAGCCCTGTCCATCCTCCATGCTTGCCTCATCCCTCAGTATTTACTTCTGCCTGTCCTGGTCCCTAGGCCACCTAATTGGGAACTTGGGGGCATCCTTAGTACTGCCTGTTCTTCCATGCCCCTATTCACAGAGCAGCAACAGCTCATATGCTTGGCTGTAGCCCAAGGAGAACACACAGAGCTGTTTTTATCCAACAGGCTTGACTGGACCTGAACAGACAACAAGGACACCACCTCAAAGATTGTAGGACCACCACTACCAATCATTATAGGACCAAGTCCCATGGCCAGGAGAGGAAAGAGACAGAGGTCTGACTCTGGTGGGGAAACCTCAGCAGAAAAAGGGAGCAGCCAGACATGGTGGTACACACCTGTAATCCCAGCACTCAGGAGGCAAACGTAAAAGGATCACAATTTTGAGGCCAGACTGGGCTGCATAGTAAGACTTGTATCAAAAAACCCCACAAAAACTTAAAAAAGAAAGAACGAAAAGGGAGCAGGAAGCATGGCTAGTCTTGGATGATAACTTTCTTCCACTGGGTAGGGAGGGGTATGCTCCTTCTAGGCCAGAGTGGCTTCCAAAGGCCCCATTTGTCTCAACCCGGTTCCATCTCCCAGAAGCCTAGCTTTATGATTTCATTTACTCAAGTCATATGGGCACAAGGCTGAGTGTTCTAGCCCTTCAGATCCAGTTAGAGTCAGTGGACTCCCATAGTAGAAATGGGGACGACACCTGCTGGGTCACATGAGGAAGCCAGCTACTCCTGCTGCCATGGACAATGCTGCATGCCCTGTGATGACACTAACATCAAAAAGATGCTTTGCCTGGTGCAAAGGAGCACTGCATGAACTTCCTCCACTGCCCCAAGAACCTCTGTGGTGAGTACAAGGATCTCATCAAAGGGATCTTGCAGCCAGATGTCAACTGGCAGCAGCACAGTAAATCTTGTCACTTATGGTTACAGCCTCCCAAACTAAAACCTATATAGATCTTCTCATTTTCTCTCAAGTGGGAGGGAGAGAGTAACTGCTGCGCCTAGTGCAAATGTATTACTAGGCCAGGCTCAAGGCCTGAGCATTTGGCCTGTCCACAAGCTGAAGGCCAAAACCCAGCATCAGCCACTGGAGGTACCTAAGAACAAAGACAAGATGGAAAACAGGCTGGCCATGACCTCTACAGCTAAAGAGAATCCTATCTCCAGGCCTGAGGTGGAGAAATTGAGCACCTAGTAATAGAGAGGGCATTGAGTGTGTGAGGGCTGTGCCCATATAAACTAAGAGGCAGATAGGACCTGAAAAAGGCACAGGTGCAAGGGAGAAATAAAATCCATCAATTAAATTACTTTGATTTTGTTCTATTCACTTTCTTTCACTTAATAACAAAGGGCACAGCTCTTGGAGCGTAAGACTAATTATGTTATCCAGGTGCATAAACATAGGTCTGTCAGATTCACATTTATTCTTTTTTATTTTTATTTATTTAGTTTTTTGGGAGTGCATGTGTGTGTGTATCTTTTTCAGACAGGGTTTCACTATGCAGTTCAGGCTGGCCTTGAACTCACAGTGATCCTTCTGGCTCAGCCTCCCAAGTGCTGGGATTTCAGGCATGCACCACAACTGGCACATGTATTCTTTGGAATATTTGTTTATGAATTATTAATTTCAAATTTATGTGTTTCATTAAACAATGAGTACTTCACAGGTAAAAAAATCACAAAGATAAAGTATTGGGTTTTAAATGTTTGTTTTTAAAAAAAGCATCAAAATTTTCAACATCCACTGGTTTTTGGTCTACAAAGTCTAAAAAAGAACATCAGAAATAAATTCCCATATGAACTACAACAAAAATACCAATAAGACTCCACACACAAAAAATAATCTTTACTGCAATTATCACAGGTAAGGCAGCCTGCACAAATGACAACAGCATGTTCCATATACATGGGTCACTTACACTGACAGCACATGTGTTTCGCTTTCCTGATCTTTTGGAGGACATACTTAACATCTCAGTGGTCTTGCTGTCTTGTCAGGAGGTTTTTTTTTTTTTTTTTTTTCTGGTCAGGAGGTTTTTATGCTATGCAATGTGTAGTTAACAGGAATATAAAATATCAATAAAATAAATTATTAAATTTTGTTGTTGTTGTCTTTTTGAGACTGGGTTTCATTATGCAGTTCAGGTTGGCCTTGAACTCACTTTAGAGCCCAGGCTGGCCTCTAATTTACAATGAACCTCCTGCCTTAGCTTCCCGAGTGCTGGGAGTGCAGGAGCGTGCCACCACACCCAACCTTAAATTCTTAATATATACTGCACGTTTAGAATAGACATCAACGTTTTCATATTAGCTATGTACTTCCTCACAAAACCCAAACATCAGGAATAAATTCCCATATGACCTACAATGAAACTACTAATAAAAGGGGGGCCAGGGATTTAGCTCAGTGGCATAAGCACCTGCATGACAAGCACTAGGTCATGAGTTCGATCCCTGACACCAAAACAAAACAAAACAAAAAAACTACAAATAGAACTCTACCACACAAATGAGCTTTGCTGCAACTGTCACACCCAAGGCAGTCTTTGCACATAACTGCATGTGCCATACACAAGTACTGCTTGCACTTACAGTATGTGTATTTTGTTTTCTTGTACTTTCTTGCAGGGCACAGTTGTCATCTTTTTTGTTTTCCTGTTGTTCTAGTAGGTCTTTGTGATGCTGCACCTGCCTGTTCAACTTTCAGCACACCAGTGTGTTCCACAAAAAATTTTTTTTCCAGTTACATGGGCAGAAACAATTTGTTTTTCCTCTGCTGTAAATGATCTCTTAGGAGCTCCAGTCCCAATTCTTTAAGAAAACTTGTCCATGGTTATTTTCTTTATAAACTATCAAACTATTTGTGCCACATATGTTTAGGATTGAGTAAAACACAACCATTAGCCAATGCTTTGGGTTTCAAGGGACATCATAGTTGCTGTACAACTCATCAACAATATCTACTCCGTGTTTGATTTTGTTATTGAAAGTTTCCATCTCAGGCTTCCTTTTTATTTTTTCTCTTTCTGAGACAGGGGTCTCACTATGCAGTTTAGGCTGGACTTGAGCTCACTTTGTAGCCCAGGCTGGTCTCAAACTCACAACAATCCTCCTGCCTTAGCCTCCCGAGTGCTGGGTTTACAGGTGTGCACCAGAAGCTCAGGCTTCTTTTTTTTTTTTTGTACCAGGGGTTGAACTCACAACCTTGCACTTGCCAGGCAGGTGTTTAAGGCTTCTGTTTTGCTGAAGTTTCCCTATCAATATTTCAATCATGATGAAATGTTGACATCAGCAGTACCAGTGTCTTAGTTACCTTTCTCTCATTGTTGAGACAAAATATTTGAAATCCAAAATGAAGGAAAGAAAGCTTACAGTTTAGCTTACAGTTTTTGGAGGTTTCATTCCATATTGAGCTGGCTCCAAGGTGTGATGTGGCTAAGGGGCAACCGTACATGGCAGCCACAAGCAAAAGAGCAAAAGTACAAAAAAGAGCGGGAAAGCATGCCTCCTTCCCTCCCTTATATTGCATGCTGGCCACTCAACCCTGGGCAGATGCAGTGCTAGACAATGAACCAATCACAAACACTAGATTCGGCCACCTTCATGACTGCATGAGGCTTGGGGGGGGGCATTTAAACAAACCACAACAACCAGTTTGCTTTTCTCTGCCATATAGACCAGTGTTATATCTGTGCGATTGAAAGATTGTACTGTACAATGCTCTGTTTTGAAATTGCAACATTTTGTTTGGAATTTCGGCTTTGTTCCTGTATTCAGTTCCTAGTCAACCTGTGCCATTATCAAATGTAACATCAACTGGAAACTGGTAAAAAAAGCCATATTACAATTAGTTTGGGAGATGGGAGCAACAGGTCTATTCACATTTGATTTATTACTATGCATATTGAAATAATAAGTCTTTGCATTTACAAGGGCATACATTTTTATGTCATATTTTGACTCATTGCTTTCCTATGCCTTTTACATTCCTGAGATCACCATGAAAAATCAGTGCTAAGTACAGCAGACCTGTGAATGCTTTCAGTTCAGCTAGTGAGGTATCAGAATAAATAGATTTTTTAATATGGGCATTGGTACATACAGGAAGTTGTACTTGCATTTCAGCCTTTTTGCATTTCTTTTACTTCTTTTTTTTTTTTTTTTTTAAGTTTTCATCGGTACCAGGGATCGAACTCATGACCACATGCTTGCAAGGCAGGCGCTTATGCTGCTGAGCTAAATCCCCAGCCCCAGCCTTTTTGCATTTCACAGCACCTTGTAACATTTTGTCTGTTTTGATTTCCAACTCTGAAAGAAAGAGATGGCATTCTGTTCAACGTTTCACCCCAACAAGACCTTCACTATATTTTCAGGCCTGGTTGTAACACTGGATCCTTCCATTTGGTTGTGTTGTCATTTTGCAATACTTCAACTCTTCAAATATATACTCACATAGGTGTTTTCTTCCTCATCAAGGAGGTCTGCATGCTCTGTATTCAGTTGATTCTTTCTCCATTTGCTGTCATAGGATTTTTGGCTCACGTGGCTAATGTCAAAGTCACTACCATCATCATGATCATCATCATCCACCACAGCACTCTTCTGTTATGAAAGTGTGTATTTTATCACAATGGATCATCTTCATCATCCATGCATGAGTAATCTGATGATTCACTTTTGACCTCCTCCAAAACTTGCAAATCTGGTTTTTCATGTGTCACTGTACTGAATTGGGCTACTTTTACCAGAAAAATCAAAACAAATCTTGGAGCGTTTTGAGTGCATTGGACTCCCTGTGATGCTCAGGTAAACATGTCCAAAAACAGTTAGATGGAGCATGAAGTGAGTCCAAATCCTGTTTTGACACTTGCACACATGCACACTCCTTGCTATTTGTCATACCAAGTGCGTAAACACATAGATTGTTTCCTGCATCCTTCAGGGAAAGGTACTGAGACACACAGCCAGCTACTGTAATGCTAAAGTACAAACTTACAGTAGAAAAGTAAGGGCTGGGTATTCTCCACCCAAGCATATCCCTGGAGGGGAATAAACCAAAGTATATACAAGCATAGCGTCCCAGGAGGGGTCTTTCCTCTAGGACTCAGCTGGGGTGGGGTCTCTAGTGCAGGAGCTCAGGGACCAGTACTCAGACACAGGCAGATTCATAGTGAGGCTTAGGGCAAGATGATCTTTCCTTGAGGTTTACCTGCCAGGCCCACACTTGTCTGCCTCTGACCTATCCCTGTTCCTGTCCCCAAGACCTTCAGGGCTGGACACTTCTATGCCTTTCTTGACCCTATTCTGCTCCCTCACACAGATCCTTCCTCAATGTCACCCTCAAACCCATAAGGGCCATTTGAGATTGATGACTGTGGTGGGCATTCCCCAAAGGGAAGTCCACCGATCACTGACTGCCACCCTACTCTGTGGATCAGCACGTGCCACACAGCAGCCTTGGTGTGGCCCTGTCTTGTGTCTTTGTTTGGACATCATACCTCCCCAAAGCATACTCCCTGCACACTGGGCTAAGTGTCTGACTTGGTCAGTACCTGGGCAGCACTCCCTAACCCTAACTCTCTGCCTCCCACTTCTAGGGACCCCTTGCCTTAAAACTGAACCTTTCCTATGAAGCAAAAACACCCAGAGCCCCACCTTTCTGATCCCTAAGAATTCCAGCCACAGGCCCCAGATACAGCCCCTGAAGGGTCCCCAGGCAGTCATCCAGGAGCTTGCAGGAATGCACTGCATGGGAGCACAATTTGGCAGACTCCAGGCAGGTGCCAGGCCCTGGACTGGCCTCTGGAGAACATCAGCACTTAGAGAGTGAGATGACCCATATGGGAAAAATAGAGAAAACAGCTCATGCAAAGTTCAAAGCACAATTTTTTTTGGTCTTTTTGAGACAGGGTCTCTATGCAGTGCAGGCTGGCCTTGAGCTCACTTTGTAGCCCAGGCTGGTCTCGAACTCGCAACAATTCTCCTGCCTCAGCCTCCCAGGTGCTGGGATTACAGGTGTGAGCCACCATACCTGGCTTCAAAGCACAATTCTAAGCAGTCTCTTGTGCACACAGAGCCTTCTGAGCAGTGAATGTTCTGTGATTCCCATCTAGGCCTAAACACAATAGCATGGGAATTAGACATTGATTTTGGACCCAACTAGGTCTAGAGGGCAAGACCCCTCAGCTCTATTGCCACCAAGTGAGGACTAGGGCCCAACCCACAGGTAAATGCTGCCCCCTGCACACGGTACCTATGGCTCTCTGCAGCTCTCTTTTCACACTGCAGCCTCAGTAGAGCCAATGGTCAAGGCCAAAAACAGGTGAGGAGAGCAGAGGACATGAGGAGGATGACCCAGCCTCACCTGAGCTAGAACCCAGGTGCTGGCAAGTGACAGATAAAGCTACCAGGAAAGTGACTCATGCCGGGGTGGGGCATGACACCCCTGTAGGTAGAAAATCAAGCAACCTAGGTCTAGCAGTGCCTAGAACCCCAAGTGACCTTGAAGATAAGAATCCTAAGGGCTCTATCATTGAGAAGAGCAAAGAAATGAGGTAGAAGGAAATGAAAGGTAGAGCTAGGTATGGTGGTGTGCTTCTATAATCCCAGCACTCAGGAGGCTGAGGCAGGACTGACACAAGTTGAAGGCCAGCCTGCCTTCAACACAGTACATTCAAGGCCTGCCTGAACTACATGGCAAGACCCTATCTCAAAAAAAAAAAAAAAACAAAACAACAAAACAAAACAGAAAGAAAAATGGGGTTAGGACCCTTCTGCGGGTTGGCCATCTATTCCTAGGGTTTTTACCCTCTCAAGAAAGCATCAATGTTCCCTGTTCAGGAAATACTCATTTCTCTGAATGCCCATATTCCACTCTTCAGTGTGTACTGAAATTTCTGCCTAACGCACCTCTTCCTGGCTAGTCCTGAAAATTATTTGTCTGTGACAGGAGTCAGTGAGTCTGCACACTCTATGTGGGTAAAGCTCTTTAGCTCAGCTTTGCAAATCTCCTCAGACACTACTGAGTGACATTTTCTCTTGGAGAAAAGGATTGATGTCTGAGTCCAGCTCAGAAGGCAGTTCTGGAGCCACCCAGGGGGCCCTCAACTCCTCAGACCTCAATGCAGGTCCCAGGTTGGCGCTAGGGCCCAGGTTCAGGGTGATGTATGGAAAAGCAGCCTGGCCAGACTATACCAGGTATTCTTTAATGACAGTTCAGGTGGGAGTTAAATGAAAAACAGTTCCGGCAAGGCCTTAGGAAGCATCAAGGGTGCTGTGCCCCAAAGGGAGTGGAGGTGTCCTGTATCAGCCTACTGCTGCACAGCACCTATCATCCGTGGTTCCTATGATGATCAACAACCTTTGGCCTGGGCCTGAGACCCCAGGGGCTGGAGTCCTCTGTACTTCAGGCTCCATGAAGCATCTGTGGGCCCAGCCCACAGTGATTCTAAAAGAAGTCCGAGGCTTTGTGCCGGGCAGGCAGCTGTAGCAGGTTGTCTGTGATGGAGGCTGGGTCCTGTGTGAGGGGTGTACGTGGGGCAGAGCCAGGAGCTGGTGTGCTCGTAGGAGTCTGAGGCCCACCAGCCGGGGTCTTGAGGTGAGTTGAACGTGCTGGAGATGGCGTGTAGCTGGCCCGTAAAGCACGATCAGTATACTTGCTGGCTGTCCTGCTCACAAGCCGTTGCAGGGCTGGGGACATGGCTGGACTCAGACCTTTGGGTGTGAGGCTGGTATGAAGGGAAAGGTGAGAAGGCTGAGGTTAGGAGAGTTGGGTGCTGCTGGGAGCAGGGCTGCCCTCAGACCCTCAGGTCAGATGCACAGTTACTCTGAGCTGAGGAGGACAACACTTAGCAGCCTGGCACACAGTGGTACAGCCAAGTACGGACCTGGAAGAGACCCCAGCCTCTAAGAATTCAAGCCCTCACCCCTCTCCAAAAGGAACAATGACACTATCTCCATAGGGCTGACAAGAGCTCACAGTGGGACAAGGGGCCTAAAGGTGCTTGTTAGGGACAGAGCAAGGAAATGTGGAGGAAAATAGGTAGAGAGGAGCCAGAAGTGTGCATCATAAGCAGCCATGCTCTGAAGCAGAGCTGCAGCCAAGGTACCCACCAGAGAATCATATGGCTCAGTGCCATAGGTCATGCATCCATGTGGCCGGGTAGAGGCAGGACAGGGACAATGGCTCATCCCCAAACTTCTACCCCACATACCGCCCCACCTCCACCTGAGGGCCTGGGGGAACCTCACCTGGCCAAGTTCTCTGTCACTCTCCGCAGGGCTTCCTGCTTCTTGGCCCGGTTCTTAGCAGCTGCCTCATTGGCCATCTTCAGGCCCAGTCGCTCCCTGCGGCCAGGCTCTAAGATCTGTAAGGAAGTCATGTGAGTGGTCCGTACTCGACCTACCAGCAAGCCAGGTGTCCCTCACACAACAGAGTGGCTGCCATGGCTCTATCTCTTCCCCTGGCAGACACAATCCCAGCAACCCACTGTCACCTCCCCTTAAAAGCCTCACTCCAGACCTGCCCTCTTCACCTATCCTCAGTAGGCCCTCACGGCCAGGACCACCAAGGCATTTATAACCTCTGAGAAGTTTTTAGGGAAACAGGGGTCTTGCTCTTATTTCACAACCTCTGATTATTACAGTGAACATCTTTCTGCTTTTACTGGCTTTCTGTGATTCTTTAAAATCCCTCCAGATGTGAACGAGGCCTCTCTTTCCTCATTGAGCCATTGTCCCTATAGAGGCGCTTATCTTGTTTTTGTTTTGTTTTCTTACCTATAGGTGCCACATCTACCAATTAAATTAAGCCATAACCAGGCATGGTAGCACATTCCTGTAATTCCAGTATTCAGGAGGCTGAAGCAGGAGGACTGCCATGAGTTCAAGGCCAACCTGGGTTACATGGTGAGTTAAAGATCAGCCTAAACTACATAGCAAGACCCTGTCTCAAAACACAAAAACAGCTGGGTGTGGTGGTACACACCTGTTAACCTGGCACTTGGGAGGCTGAGGCAGGAGGGTCACTATAAGTTTGAGGCCAGCCTGGTGAGTTCAAGACCAGCCTAAACTAAATGGTGAGATCCTGTCCTCGCCAAAATAATAACAGTAAATAAAAATAAATAAACCATCCCAAATAATTGCTTTTCAGTTACTTGATTTTGTTTTCCTCATGACACTTTTGGCTGTACAAAAGTTCATCATTTTCATATATAGGAGTCCTCACTTATCTTCATAAGCTATGTTCCAAGAGGATACCTAAAATCTGAAATTGTACCAAACCCTATGTGTACTGTGCTTTTTTTCTATTCATACCTATGATACAGTTTAATTTACAAATTAGGAGCTGAGGAAGTAACTCAGTGATAGGGCATATGTTTAACATATATAAGACCCTGGACATGAGCCCTAGCTCTACCACAAAAGAAGAAAAAACAAACAAAACAAAAGACCTCCCATAAATTAGCCACAGTAAGAAGCTAAAAACTAATAAAACAATTATAATAGGGCCAAGGATTTAGCTCAGCAGCATAAGCACCTGCCTTGCAAGAGCGCAGTCATGAGTTCGATCTCCGGTACCAAAAAAAAAAAAAAAAAATTCTGACAATTATAATAGTATGCTATCATAAGTGATTTAAGCCTTGTGAACTGTTTATTTATACCCATTTAACATTTTCAGGCTGCAGCTGACTTTGAGTAACTAAAACCTAAACCTTGGATAAGGGAGGCCTATTACTTTAATTTTTTTTCTTCCTTTCCTTTGTTTAGAAAGCTCTCCTTTATTTGGTCTTTTTGAGGGTTTCACTATGCAGTGCAGGCTAACCTCGAACTCACAATGATCCTCCTGCCTCCTGAGTGCTGGGATTACAGGTGTATGTCACTATGCCAAGCTGCTCTTCTTACTTTAAGAGCAGATTAAGTAAAAGCTTGGGCTACAGTTTAGCAGTGAACACTTGCCTAGCATGTACAAGGCCTGAGTTTCATCTCTAGTATGGCAAGAAAAATATTAGATAAATATTCCCTCATTGAGCCGGGTGTGGTGGTGCATACTGTAATCCTAGCACTTGGAAGGCTGAGGCAGGAGGATCATTTCGAGTTCAAGACCAGCCTGGGCGATATAGTGAGTTCAAGGCCAGCCTGAACTGCATAGCGAGATTCTGTCTAAAAACAAAAAACATATATATATATATATATCCTCATTGTTTTCTTCTGTCTTATGGTTATTGTTCTTACATTTAATCCTCTCAACTTTCTAGAATTTATTCTGCTCTATATATCAAAGACTTGGATCACTTAAATTCCAAGTGCTCTGCTATTTAGCAAAATTTGAATGCCATCTTTATCATTCTGTCAATTCTTACTTGGGCCACAGTTTGTTTCAGAACCTTCCCTTTGCTATCAACACACAGGCTCCTGGCCCAGTGGGACATTGCTGCTGCACCTACAGCCTGAAGATAAGCTTTAATGTTTGACAGCATAGGTCTTTCTCGGCTACTCCTCTCTCAAGCCTGTTTTGGTTATCCTTCCACCTCACACAAATTCTAGATCTGTGTTTGTTTTGTAACCAGGAATTAAACTCAAGACCTCACACTTTGCCAGGCAGGCACGGTGCTAGTGAGCTGTATCCCCGGCCACTACACAAGTTCTAGAACCAGGCACCCAAAACCTCTGCCCACATTTTGTCTGGATGTACAGTACATCTAGAAGGGCCTTCTGGCCGGGAACTGGGAAAGCAAAGTACCCTCAGGCGGTCATGGGGTAGATGTTCTCTTTGGACTACAGTAGGGTTCTGTTGGGTTTTTTTACTAAAGCCATGTCACTCCTAGTTCTTCTGTTTCTATTGGTACCCAAGTGATCTCTTTCTCTACCATATTTCAAAATGATCACTGCTGAATAGAACTAGCTCAAGATGACCTCTGACCCAGTCACTGAACAAGACCTAAATACTCAGTTTTTTTGTTTCTTGTTTTTAGACAGGGTCTCACTGTGTGTTGGGAGTGATGCTGTCTGTATCTCGGGTATATAGGATAAGACCAGTGACTCACATCAGACTGGCAGGGCCCCATGAGAAGTGTGCAAAGCTCAGGCAGCTGATGTGCATAGTGACTTGACCTTTGCTTGAGATAAAAAAGTTTTCTCTTATTTTCTGTGGAACCTGCCAAGACCTGCTGTTCTGCTAACAGATTAGATATTCTTCCTGTCCTGGATCCTACTCTTAAACTCCCCTTAAAGTCTCCATGAATCTTTTCATATGCTGACTGTACAGATAAACATGCTGCAGGTGCTGGGCAGTTAGCTTTCTCCTATCAGAAGAGAGGGTTCACCTCACCTCAGCTTTTGTATACTGATTCCTGTCTTTCTTTACTCCTGTCACTCTCCCTCCAAAGTTTCAAGAGTTGCCCTGGATGTGGCAACTTTGTAGTTTAGGCTGGTCTTGAATTCACTATGTATCCCAGACTGGCCTCGAATTTGCAGCAATCCTCCTGTCTCAACCTCCCAAATGCTAGGATTACAGGTGTGTGCCAATACACGTGGTTCATTGTGAACTCTGCACCTGATTCTTTTGGGTTTCCAAAGCAAGTGATATAACCTACACTCAACCTCTACAACAACACAACCTCAGCATCCCTCCTGTGACGTTGGGACACCCCAGTCAGCACAGGTAGGGGCTCAGAACCCCAACAGAGGGACACACATATTTCAGGATTCACTCCTTCCTTTTCCAAACTACTAGTCAGTTTCACCTCAGACTTTCTGCAGCCAGGACATCTTGCTTTTCCCATGGCTCACACTTGCTCACCTATTCATTGATGCTATCCTGGGTCACCAATTTCTTACAGGCTGTCTGTCGCTGGCTTTCCACCCCACCTCAGGGGCACTCTTCATTACTCTCTGTAACCGGAGGCCCTATTCTGCCAGCACACAGCCCTTCTGAGGACATAAACTAAATCCTAGGGTTCTGAGGCCTGCAGGGCAGCTGGAGCTCCTGATCTAATTCTGTGACCATCCCACCCCATCTGTGAGCAGCTATGGTCTCCAGGCTGAAGAGGAGCACAAACCACTCCCTGCCTTGGTGCCTTGGCCCTACTCCTCCAGATCCCTCCTTAACAGATTCACTCATCCATTCACTGCTGTCTTCAGAGCCCTGGCTCAGAAGTGTCACTGCTTGGCCCCATCAACTGGGCCTGCTTTGAGAAGTGGCAGCTCAGTCTTGAACCACAAGGACTCAGGACTTGGGCATCCACAATGAATTCTACCCTTGCTTTCCTCATCACAACCCACCTTGAAGGCTGGCCCTGGTGTCCTGTCCACGTAGGGGGTATCTGACCCTTCAACTCTCAGTGGAGTGTTCTCTACCTCCCCCCAGGTCATCAGCGGGGACTCGTTCACACCTGCAAATGCAAAAGTCCACAGTCACCTCAGGCCTGGAGATGTGGTTAGAGCTACCACCCCAGGCATTCCTCCAACCATAGCCAGCTACTCTGTATCCAGCCTAGTAGCAACTAGCCCTGTCTTCTTTCATTAGATTCAGGAACAATGTCACCTTCATTTTCTGAGCAGGTAATGCCAAGGTCATTGTGGTCCCATGGCAGGACAGGTACACTTAGCCTGAGAATGTTAATCAGTTGGGTCCCATTCTACCACAGGACCAGAGGCTTCCTGAAGGTCATCCCTACCCCAAAGGAGAATACACACAGGGTTCCAAAGGCTCCCAAATCTCCCAGGATTCAGAGCCAACCTATGGCCTCTGCATGACCTCATCTACATCAAGCAACCAGTGCCTGAGAGCCAGAGGCTAATGTAAGGAGGCCAGAGGGACGTCCTGTATACTGAGGGACCAACCCACGTGTCACCCAGCTCCTCTGTGGGTAAGTCAGGGCCTCCCCACCCTATGGTGTCCTCTGGATTTAAAGCTGTTAACACTGCCCACAGCACCCCTTCTGTTTTCACTGAGGAAGAGACCAGAGGAGGAACCAGTAACCCAAGGCATCTCAGTATGCCTGAGAGCCCAGCCTGCCCATGGCCCATACCAGCCTTGGCACAAAGCCCATTGCTTACCAGGGGAAGGAGAAGGGGTGGCAACAAATCCAAATCCGGCCACTCGGGGGGACTCCTGGGGAATGAGCTCTTTGCCGTCAGGGCCAACCTTGCCCTGTTTGTGCTGGAATGAGCAGAGAGGCTAGTGTCAGGGGGCTCTCCCCTCAGCTGGCCAAAAGCCAGGCAGACAGGAACATGCTCCAAACACTTCTTTCCTCTGGGCGAAGCTGAGGCTTCTGGGCAGGCAGTCCTCTTGAGAAGAGAGGGAAGAAGGACCTCCACCCCCACAAAGACCTTAAGGCCCATCACAGTGAGTATCCAAGCAAGGAGTACTCCCCATATTCCTGCCCAGGGAAACCAGTGCTCATGATAGGGCCTGAGCTCTGTCTCTTTCTCCTGAGGCACTGTAACCTTCCCCATCCTCTGCCTCCACCCTTCAACCCTACAACCACCAGTCACCAAGGGAAAGGACATGATTTTCTTGCTCCCTAGGTCAGAATCTCTCTGCTGCCTCAATCCCTGTGCCACTGCAGGCCACCCTCTGGGGCCAGGTTCCGTTTTGGTACTTACTGGTTTCCCTGCCTGAACACCTATCCACAGCCCGGCCTGGTACGTGGACATGTGTGTAGTCAGACAATGGCCTCCTTTCTCTGGGGTGCCTGCCATCAGGGTAACAGGTTCAAATCTAGGCCTCCAAAATGTATCTGACCAAGACAGTGCCCCAGTGAAAGCCTACATAAGCTGATCAAAGACTCAAGGCCCTGCCACACAGGGACCCTAATCCTTCTACATAGTGAGCACCATCAAGCTCAAGGATAGTCCTAACTTTAAGGGGGCAGCCACAATGGGAGAAGCCATGCCTGCCCCCAGCCACCTCGGATCCTGTGCACCTGCAGCCGCCACCCCCCCAGCTTTACCTGGGCATTGAGGGCAGCTGCTTGCTGGAGCTGGGATCTGCTCAGAGCCTGGCTGAAGGGGTCCCTAAGGAAGCGAGTGTTCTTATGCACCACTTGCCGGGGTTTCTTAAACAGCTGCTCTTCATCAGGGACACCTGGCAAACAAAGCAGAGATGACGCTGGTGTCAGAGTGCTGCACAGGCCCCACCCCAGCCCTAGCAGGTCTGTAGACCAAGGGACAAGACCACACTCCACCTCTCAGTCAAGTTATTCCCATGTAAACAGGCATGTGCAGCCTTAGTTCACTCCACACCAGCACAGAGGATTCCTCCAAGGCCTTTGTTCTGAAGGCCAATTCAAAGAGAGCCGGACACAAGCAAGACCCTTGTGTCCCCATCCTGCCACCCAGCCTGCCCACTCACCCTCTGGATAGTACATGAGGGAGTTCTTGGCTTTGTATTTCCAGGTCTCCACACCAGCCTGGCTATTCTCGATGGCCTGGTGCTCTGCTGATGGGAGTTCAAGATTATCTTTCTGTCTCTACAATCACATGGGGGAAAAGTGAGGGTCAGAAGGACCCCCAGGCACTATGCCTATGAGTCTGGGACTCCCCCCATCCCAACAGAGGATTCCAATGTCCCCAACCTCCAGAGCTACCTTCTCAAACTCCTCTTCAGCCTGGTAAAGCCAGGCATGGCGGGCCCGGCTTTTCTCCTTGGCCACCTCCATGATCTCCTGGAAGGAGGCATTGTCCTCGCTTGTGTATCGGCTCAGGAAGACATCCAGGCTGGGCAGTGGCTCCTTTTCCTCCTCCTCTCCAGCATCTCCTGCTCAGGGGTTGCAGGTGGGGGGAACACAAGTACCACACATGGCATAAACCACGTTTGGCACTCAGGAGAGATCAGTATATACAGTTCTAGGAATCACACCACACTATGAACAAGGTGGAATTCTAATCCCTGTTAGGTAACTCTCCATGAGGGCAGAATCACACCACTCTTAATTGCCCAGGCCACCCTGCAGCTGTCTCTATTGATCCACTAGACAATAAGCAAAATTTGTATGTAACTGTTTAGGTGGGGTAGGGCAGATCCAGGAATTAAAACAGGACTTTGTGGTCACTGGAGGTTAACAATCTCTTTTCTCTCAAAATTATATTAATTCTGTGGGCTCTACTACCAAATCTCCAGATGTTTCTTCCCTCCTGGGATTTTTTTCACCCTCACTCATCTTTTTCCTGGTATTTGGACAAGTGAGTGGCTGTCAACTAAGCACCTAGCCCTGTCAGTTAGCCCTTTTGGCATGAACCTCATGTGACCCTGGGCTCCAGATGGGGCCTCACAGGTACTGGACTACTCCACTGCCACCCCTGCCACCTTGGAAAGCAGCATTCCTTGAGGTAGCACCCTGGGGCTGCTACAAATTTTAGTGGGTTCGTTTGAGATTTTTTTTTTTTTTAGACAGAGTCTTGCTATATTGCCTAGACACATCTTGAACTCCTGGGCTCCAGTGATCTCCCACCTCAGCCTTCCAATAAGCTGAGACTATAGCTGGCACCACCAGATCCAACAGGGAGGGAAGCTTTTTCTTCCATTCTAATGACAATCTTTCCTTTTCTTTTTCTTTTTGGTTTTTTCTTTTTGATACTGGGGATTGAACTCACAACTGCATGCTTGCAAGGCAGGCGCTTATGTTGCTGAGCTAAATCCCTGGCCCTTTTCTTTTCTTTTTAAAGATGGGTCTTGCTATGTAATTTTTGGCCCTGAACTCAACATGTAGCCCAGGCTGGCCTCAAACTCAGTGATCCTACTGCCTCAGTCTCCTGAGTGCTGGAATTAGAGGTGTGAATCACCATTCCTGGCCTCTAGTAACAATCTTGACCACCTGCTACATACTAGAATATGCACAAAACTAGTAACTGTATGACAGGGATCAAAAAGGTGAAAACTCAAGCCTTGACTGTTGATCATCTCTCAGAGAGAAGTTACTGTCTTTTGTAGCCTCAGTTTCCTCATCTTTAAACATGACAGTGGTTCCTACCATCTAGGTTATAAAAAGCACTCCTACATTTACTGGCATATAAAATGTTTCCACATAAAAAGAAAAGAATCAGTTGGGCATGTAGGTTACACCCATAATTCCAGTACTCTGGGAAGAAGATAGCACATTTTAGCCCAGCCTGGACAACTTAGTGACACCCTGTCTCAAAATAAAAATAAAAATGTCTGGGAATGTAGTTCAGTGAAAAGGCCCTGGGTTCAATCACCATACTGAAAAGAAAAAAGAATCTTCAAATTGCCCTGAAACTTATGTGTCACATTTCAATAAAGACCCAAGCTCCAAGGATGATGATGACAATGTGCTGCTAGCAGGAAGGGCTGGGCTATGAAACAGAAAATATGTTTGTTTCAATGCAATGAATTTCTGCATTAGTATACCATACAGTACATTAGAAACTGGTTGAAGAAACATATCTTGTCCACCTCCGCCTACACCAATATTCTACTGCTGAAGAAAAAAAAATCGAGCGTCCAAAAAGTTCTGTAATTTAAGGTACTCCTTTATTCAACATAGTTTAGAATGCTCTTTCCTAAAAAGATTTCTTCCTAAAGTCATGGTACACCTTATACACCTATGTGTCTCATGTTCCAGTACATACTTGAAGATAACCATTCATTGGTTCTACTTATATCTGTTGAAGGTCCACATCATACTGATACTGTGAGGCCCCATTTGGAGCCCAGGGTCACATGAGGTTCATGCCAAAAGGGCTAACTGACAGGGCTAGGTGCTTAGGTGACAACCACTCACTTGTCCAAATACCAGGAAAAAGATGAGTGAGGGTAAAATATGTGCTGTTTTGCAGGGGAAGCAACTGCTCTCATGGAGTGGATGCTAATAAGGGGAAGAGGTAATAAGCCAAAGTGCCCTTTTAAATAGTATGTCATACAATAAAAATACAAAGTTAGCAGTCTGGGAAACACAGAAAGATCACAAAAAACACCTACGAGTTGGACACAGATCTTCCACATTCTAGAACAATTTTCTCTAACCTCACAGGTTGCTTTCAAGCAAGGAGATCTTTCAGGGATAAGATGTGTCCTGCAGCCCTTGGGCAGGACACATGCAATTGTGACCATGCAACCAACAGATGGCACACTCACTCACCATCTTCCAGGCCTTCTGCCCTGGGCCTGGGCTTGTTGCCTACTACTCCAGTACCTGTGTGTACCTCAGGGGTTTCAAATGTGGCTGGAGTCACATCTAGGGGAAGAAGATTAGAAGTCAGAGTAAGTCTATGGTGCACTTGATGGGTTTTCCCCTTTGCCACCCACAAGATCTTCTTACAAGGTGGTTGAGGCTCTCGGGACATCTTGCCCAGGGCAGAGCCAAATTTGATGGCAATCTGGCGCATCCGTTCCAAGTCTCCATTCTCCTCAGCCTCTAGATATTCTTTTTGTGCCTGTAGCTTCTCTACATCAGGAAAGAAATCCCTCTGGATGACTGTCTGGAGGCCCTAAGGAGTGACCAGAAGAAAAATTAAGAGCTGCCATCTGAATGACCCACCTCACAGTCCACTATTATACATGCTAAGGTCCTTGGAACACCTACTTTTACTTTTGCCTGCCCTAATAATTGGGAGACCTTATGATCAATTTCTGTTGAGGCTGAACATCACATGTGGTCTAACATTACTAAATACTACTGTCATGTCCATGAGCCCCTCCTCTCTCCCTTTACTGATTATTCTCATTCTCCTTTGATGGCTCCACACCAGCCAAAACATGGGGTGTTGCCACTTTAATTCCATCCATGAGTTGCTGTTTCCAATCTTGAATCTCTCTGCTGAATGACTTCAGCCTGTCACCATTTCTTTTTCTTATTTTTTTCTTTTTTGTCTTTTTGAGACAGGGTCTCACTACGCAGTTCAAACTGGCCTTGAGCTTACTTTGTAGCCCAGGCTGGTCTCAAACTTGCAACAATCCTCCTGCCTCAGCCTCCCGAGTGCTGGGATTACAGGCTTGAGCCACCACGCCAGGCGCCAGTCACCATTTCTAACATTAGTGATTAAAATTCCCCCGTCTGGACCCCCGCTAGGCTTGCTTTGGAGCAGCAAATGCTCGCATCCAACTGTCCACTACTGCTACCAATCTGTACATACCAAAAGTGTCCTATATGTAACCAATCTCAAACCAAACGGGTTTCCCTCAATCTCTGTGCCAGCTCCTCCTCCTGCGAGCTCGTGGCATGACCAACCCTTATTTCCAGGGGTCTCCAAAGCCCACTCAAAGATGCTGCCACAACCGCCGCCTATATCCACAATCTCCAGCCTTTATACTAGAATGTCCCCTTTGTCATTATTTTTCAAATGCGCCAAATTTCTATTCCTACTGTAAAACAGAAGCATATATACCCGACCTCATCACTTATCGCCCTTTTGCTACCCTGGAAACATTGTTAGTGTCTCCCCAATCAAGGACATTTCTCTCTCCGCTGTTTAGTTGGCTCTTGGGACTATCCACATCCCAAGCGCAGGAACTGTTCCACTTCCACGAGCTGTTCCACTTCCACGAGCGGACTGGAGGGTCTAGACCGAAAAGACAGGACCAGAGAGAAGCGCGCAAAGGGGAGGGACCCGGAAGTCGCCGGCATTTGCACTAACGTATACCTCAATATACTCTTCTTCATCTAGGACCCGCTGCTTGCTCTTTGCAGCTCCTGCCTCCCCAGCCGTGCGCTTCCTTGGGGGCCCTGACCCGGCAGGGAGCAACACAGAACCTCCTGTGGCTCCCGGAGTCCCCATCGCTATCCCAGAATCGCTCGCGCGGCACAGAAACACCAAGGGTTTGGTGGGGCGGGGAACTGTACCAATTGCGCCGGCGCCTCCAATAGCTAGCCAATGGGGAAGACGTGCTTTTCTAACACCAGCCGGCGCTCCGTAATGACGCCAGTATGAGCGCTGAATCAAGGGAGTTGTAGTCTTTTACCCGCCTTGCATGGTTCACATTTGTTTGGGCTGTGGGCACAAGGGGGCGCTGTGTTGGAAGCTGTTTGACGTGTCATTCATGCTAATGTCAATTTTCAGCTCTGAGGAAAATCTAAAAGCCTTGAAATATCAGTTTCTCCCAAATAATAACTGTGTGCTGAAATTTATTAAGAAAAACACACTCCAAAAGTTTGGTTTTATACATGTACCAAGCTTTATGCAAGAATAGAATTCTAAGACAATTCTTTCTTGACAGTTACCTAACAAAAGATAATTTAAGAGCAAGATGGTGGTTCACTTAAGAAATATCTAATTAGAGATTATTTGGACCCTAAATGCTAGACTGAGCTTCACGGACAGGGCCAATTCTCACTGAATGGGACAGAACACTGCCTAAGCATTTTTCAGGAATTTCTTCCCGAAAAGAGATTGCAAATTATGTCAAATAAATCCTGCCCCAGAATGATTTAGTACAATTTAGCTTTTACATTATGTAGTTATCCCTTCATCTATTGGAATCCACCGAGAACTCCATGGTAATGTTCCTGCCTTCAGAGAGCTGACAGTCCAGTGAAGCACACTAGTTGCATCACCCTACAAAAAAATTGTAAAATTTCCAAATGTGGTGGTACACACTTGTAATCTCAGCACCTGAGAGGATGAGGCAGAAAGACCGCTGTGAATTCAAGGCCAACCTGGGCTACTACATGAGTTCAAGGCCAGCATACACTACCTGTCTCAAAAAAATGAGAACCTGTCTCAAAAAAAAAAAAAAGTGCAGCCATGATTAACTTGTACTTGAGAGACTTGGCCTAGTGGGGAAATTCAGTAAAAATTTCTCCAGGAAGAAAGTGGTCAAAGATACAAAAGATGAATGGACAGGCATTGCTCAAGTGAATGGGAGAACATATGCAAAGTCCCAGTGGTGGCAGGGAACAAGGGAAGTTACAAAGCAGACTTTTGGATACACAGTACAAGAAGGTATGAGATAATGATAGAGAGGCAAAGTCAGGCTTGTTAGGACTTTATGGGCCCTAGAAAGGAGGAGTTCTGTCTTTATTTTTAAAATTTTTTAAAAATCTTTTTTTGAGACAGGGTCTCACTATGTGGTTCAGGCTGGCCTTGAACTCACTTTGTAGCCCAGGCTGGTCTCAAACTTGCAATGATCTGCCTGCCTCAGCCTCTCGAGTTCTGGGATTACAGGTGTGTACCACCACACCTGGGTTTGTCTTTATTTTGAATTAAAGGGGAACCCGAGGAGGTGCAGTGAGACAAGATGGAGACAGCTACAATAGTCAAGGTGAAAGTTGACTGTGATTTCTATCAAACAGGTGCATCTGAAGTTAGAAAAAAGATAGATTTTAAAATTTATCAATAATGTATGAATTGCCAAGTGTGGTGGCTCACGCCTATAATCCCAGCACTTGGGAGGCTGAGGCAGGAGGATCATTGTGAGTTCGAGACCAGCCTGGGCTACAAAGTGAGCTCAAGGCCAGCCTGAACTGCATAGTGAGACCCTGTCTCAAAAAGACAATAATAATAATAATAATGTATACATTGCCTCTGTTGGACTGGGTATGGTATGAGAGATAGGGAGCAGTTGGGTGATTACTAGCTTTGTTCATTCACCTGGTTTGCATGGGGGAAGAGCTCACTCCTGCAGGCTTCCAGGTAGAGTCCTGAGACAGTTTTACATAAATATCTAGTTCAAGGGAAAAGTCTGGGCTGGAGATATAAATATGGTAGAGAGGCAAGAATTGGAGATAGATAATGGAAAAGATACACCAAATGAAAACTGAGATGGAAACACTGAAGATTGAGTCTCAGACATGTGTGTTAATGGTCAGCAGGTATCAGGGAAGGGGGATCAGCCAGCTTGCCAAGGAGTAGCTAGAGGAATAAGACAAGTCAGGACAGCAGTGATTCCTGGAAGCTGGAGCTCAAGTGAGTTCTCACCATGGTTTCCCTAAACAATAACAAACTCCATTCACCCTCCATTCATAGTAGGGTAAGGGGCCTGGAAACCAGAAAAATGTGTCCTAGCCTTCAGGGAAGCTGACCAGGACAGAGGCAGGTCCACAGGTAGACACTGTAATCTTCAAGGGCAAGGCCACGATCCAGGGAAACATTTTACAACAGCCAGAAGTACATTCCTGGAGAGTAGAAGTGAGCATCTGTGCAGTGTTAGGGCAGCTCTAGCTGGGGGACACCGTGTCTGCCAGTCAGCCCCAGGTGCACTGGTTTCTGTAGTCTGGCTACTATGGATGGGCTGTTGCAGATACCACCCACTTACATCCAAAAAGAACTTGAGAAAACAGAAGAAGATGTTCAAGCCAGATGAGTAGGGTACTGGAAGAGTTGGACCTATTGGATGGGTCCTTTTGGGAAATGGAAGCTTTGTTTTTCATGCTGTCCTTCACACTGGGGCCAAGGTGGTGGAGGGGAGGGCAGGCATTTTCCAAGGTAGCAGGCTTGTGGTGTTTCCAATTCAATCACATCTTGCCCCCAACTTGGATGACAGGTTGATGGCTTCAAGAGAGGAAGCCCTGATGGGTAGAAATCCTCAGAGGGAAGGAGCCAAGGATTCCTATCCATGAAGCAGATTAGCAATTCCTAGAGACCAGAGCAGGTCACCAGAGGCTTGGCCACCTTCCCAGGGCTAGTGTGCTCTGCTAGAGGCACCTAACATAGGGACTTCGGACTGCTGGGCTATACTTCCAAAGACTCCCCTAAGCCTCCCCCTCCCTGGGAAGGAGGGAGGAGGGGCAGCTTCCCTCCAGGTGTGGAAATGGAGTTAGGGCAGACTTGGGACTCTGTACTGCTTCTGTATTTTCAGTTCTTGGTTCTCTCAGCATTAGTGCAAAGCTCAAAGATTAAGGACCAAGTGAAGGGGCATGTGGAAGTTACCTCATCCAACCTTCTATTTCTGCAGGTTCAGATACCATCAGAACAGGTCCTTTGATGTGGCAGCAAGTCCACTGCCCAGTCCTGGGGGGATGGGAGACAGGCCAAAGGGCCTGTGTCCCTGAGGAAGGAGGGCAGTCAGCACACTCTCAGGTGAAAAGGGTGATACCATTGGGAAGGATTCTGAGTCCCCGTGCTTTTCAGTGGTGGTCCCTCTCCTGGGTGGAGTTATGGCCTCTCTGGGTGGTTAGTGGGGATTAAGGATGCTGACCTGGCCTCTGTCCCACTCCACCCTTGAGGCATTCACAGTGGTTACTGCCTGACTGGTCCCAGAAGGATAGGTTACAGAGGTGTGTGGTGTTTCCTGCTTTTCAAGACTAGTGGTGCCAAGACACACACACACACACACACACACACACACACACACACACACACGCACAGCACCAGTTCCAGGTGGTAGGAAGCTGAGGAGAATGATGGAGAAGGCTGCAGTCCCCTCTTAGCTTCTGTTCTAGTAGGTCTGTCCTCTCTGTACAGGCTCCAAAGGTCAATGCCAAGGTGGGGAGTAGCTCGCAGCTCCATCAGCAGCGCTCCTTGGGAGGTTTCTTGGCCCCTGGCAGGAGCCTTGCAGAGGCTGAGGCACGCTTCTGATGTCTCCACTTGGCTCTTCGGTTCTTGAACCAGACCTGTGGGACCAAGAGAGGAGGAAGGAGAGGAAGAAGAAGAGAGGAAAAAAGAGGAGGTGGGGGAAGAGGAAGAGAAGAAAGAGGAAAGACAAGGGGGGAGAAGGGGAGAAGGAGGAGGGGAAAGAGAGACTCCTCAGACCTCGGGACCTCTGACCAACCCACCCAACACTTAAAGGGCCCCCAGGTGGCCTCGCAGGGGTTTCTAAACCCGCCTTCTTTCCCTCATCTGCTCAAGACAGGCAGGGTGGCCCAGCGGGTGGGTAGGGGAAGCCCCTTCCCACCCGGTCCAGCCTCCACCCAGTAGCGACCACGACGCTCCATCTGCAGAAGTTCTGACCATCTCCGAACTTTCCCAAACCTGGAACAAATGCCTGCTTTATCACCAGGAAAAGGGGCAGGATTAAAACCAAGGCAAAGAAAACTAGCCTTCCTCCCTTCCAGTTCCAGGGACACTTTTCCCACACGCACCTCCTCCCGCTCAGTCCCAGTCTGGGACTGACCCTGCGTGCCATTGCCTTGGCCAGGAACCCTCCCTTCAAGCCGCTGGGTCCCACCGTCCCAGGGCGGTGCTCAAAACCGATTGATCTTTGATAACGAAGGAAGCGGCGCGAGGCGCCAACCTTCGCCGCGGCCCGGCTTCCCGGGCGCCGGGCCAGGTACCCACCTCCACGCGTTCCTCGCGCAGGCGGATGCTGCCGGCCAGGCGCTCGCGCGTGCCCACGTCGGGGTACTGGTTCTGCAGGAAGAGCGCCTCCAGCGCCTGCAGCTGCTCCTCGCTGAAGATGGTGCGGTGGCGCCGCGTGCGGCGCTGCGCGCCCGGGCCGCCAGCGCTGGGGAGCGCTCCCGAGCCTCCGGTCTGCGCAGCCAAGGGCGAGGGCGCCGCGGACCCCAGCCTCAGCGGCCACGGCAGCCGCGCGCCTGCGGGGCGAGGGCACAGTAAGGCAGGCGGAGCCGAGCTCCGCACTGGGACCTCGCCCGGGGTGAGGCGTCCCCCTGGCCCGGCCCCGCTCCCTGCCCACTCACCCAGCCCGGTGGCCGTCTCCGGGGACCCGCGGGGTGTCGCAGGTGAGCCGAAGCAGCAACAGCAGGTGCAGGGCACAGCCTCTGGCACCCCGGGCTCCACAGACTCTGCGGGGCTCTGGCGACCGGCGGGCTGCGCAGGCCGGGGGGCTCGGCTTGGGGGGCACCGCTCGGGCAGGCTGGAGAGGATGTGCTCGATGGAGAAGGGGCAGGGCCGCCCCGGGCCCCTGCGGCTGGCTTCGCCCCTCGCCGCAGCCATGCTGGGCCTGGCCCGCGACAGCCGCGGCGGGAATATATACGTCGGCGGGGAGCGCACGGTAATCCCTGGGCCGGGCGCCGAGTCCACGCGGGCTAATCCCGTGGCGCCGGCCCGAGCGCGCTAATCCCCGACTTCGGCGGCGGAGGGGGAAAACTTGCTCCGCGCGGGGGGGTGTGAAAAGGGGGAACCCTGAGGCCCCTCGGGCTCCTTCCGTCCACTCGGGATCAGCTCACGCGCGGGCAGAGCGATCCCATGGGGAAGGCGCCTCCCCTTCCTGTAGGGCAATCGCGCTGTGGACATCCGCCCATGCTGGTGGCGGCCCTTGCCTCCATCCCTGCTCCCGCTGTGCTCCTTCAGGCTAGGGCTGGCGCCTTGGCTCTTTGGAGCCCTTTTCAGGGCGAGTGAGCACTTCTGGAGAAATCCACGCAAACCGTGCAGGCTCCTGACTTCCAAATTCCTGGTCTCAAACCTTGAATGGGGCGCAGTACTCGGGGCAACCCTGTGGTGCCACCGCTCTTGGCCCCAAATTTCTCACCCACTTTGGAGCCTGGGTCTCAGTCTCATGGAGGGAATTCCCATTTGGAAGGAGTGAAGCTCCGGCTGTCCCTTACTCCCAATTTTCTGCCTTCTCTTTTGGATCAGAGAAAGCTTTCTGACCCTGCCTGAGGTCTGACCTCCTGCTTTTCCCGAGGGACATCCATCCATCGCAAGAATCACAAGGGAGTCTGCTATGCACCCGAGTCAGTGCTCCACTAGGATGTGCACAGCAGAGTTCGTGGACATGGAGGAATCCTGGAGTCCTCCATCCAGCCCTGACTGTTCCTTCATTCCTCTCCATTTTTGCGCTTGATGACCTCTCCAATTTGTGAATCCAATT
The DNA here is from genome assembly GCA_004027455.1 of Hydrochoerus hydrochaeris. Lineage (NCBI taxonomy): Eukaryota > Metazoa > Chordata > Mammalia > Rodentia > Hydrochaeridae > Hydrochoerus > Hydrochoerus hydrochaeris. Next base: position 132,220 of record PVLA01001791.1, on the reverse strand, counting down.
TTTATTTGGTCTTTTTTTTTATTGTTGTTGTTTTTAGGATGGGTTTCACTGTATGGTTTAGGCTGACCTTGAACTCACTTTGTAGCCCAGGCTGGCCTCAAACTCATGGCGATCTTCCTGCCTCAGCCTCCTGAATGCTGGGATTACAGGTATGCACCACCATGCCTGCCTTGTGAGTCCAACTTCAACCTGTTTCAGTTAGCATTTCTGAAAGTCTGCACCATGTCTCCATTTCTAGCCCCAAAACATTTCCTTGTCACCATGCCAGGAGTGACCTCAAGATCTCCTCAAAAATCTGTTTTTTGACTGGTATTGTCTTCATAAATGGACCACTTACCTACGGGTCTACCTCCAAAAACACACATTCTCTCCACCTGTGCCCCTCTGCATGTCCCCCTTGAAAAGTGGATTTAACTGCTTTAAGTGACACATCTGTAGTCCCAGCTACTTGGGAGATTGAAGTAGGAGGATCATGAGTTTGTGGCCAGCCTGGACAACACAGTGAGAAAATAAAACAGGCCTGGGGGGTACTGGGGATTTAGCTCAGTGGCATAAGTGCCTGCCTTGCAAGCACGAGGTTGTGAGTTCGATGCCTGATACTGATTTATGTGGGTGTGGTGGTGCCTATCTGCAGTTCCAGACATCTGGGACAAGACAAAAAGACCACTGAGCCTAGAGTTCAAGACCAGTCTGGGCAATATAAAATCCCATTGCAAAAACAAAACCAATGACAGAAAAAAAAAACTAGCTTCCAGTCAATAGAATGCATCAGAAGTGCGTTGTGTGGTTTCTGAAGCCAAGGTGACTCTCTCTTTCCTCTCTTTTCCTTCCTCCTTTCCTCCCTTCTCTCTCTCCTATTTTGGGATATTGCTTTTCACAGTTGGGTACCACACCATCAGGAAGCATAAGAGAGGACATAAATCCTTACTGAGGACTTACAGGTAAGTAAGAAAAACTTTGAGATGGCTCCAGCCCCAGTCATGATCTGACTGCTGCCCCCTGCCATGCCAAAGTGGGTCACCTAGCTGAGCCCAGTCAAGAAGTATTTGATAGAAACACTGGATGACTGCGGATGTTTCCACAGCACTTATTTTGAGTTGGTTCATGATGTGCCTACGGAGAGCCAAATAGGGGTTGGTTCTAGAAATGGGAATGGCCAATGTAAATGTGAATCAGGTGGTATTGGCTTTAGCACTAGGCAGTGGGTGGCCAATGGAAGGATCTTGTCAAGGCTGAGAGTGGAGACTAAAGGAAACTGTTAGAAGGTGAAGGAAAGGAGACAGCTGATGTGTTCTGACAAGAAATTTAGCAACATGGTCACCTGCAATAGGAGAGAATGAGGGAACTAATGACTAAGATAATCTAGTTAAGGAGATTCCCAGAGAGGTGGAAGAAAGTGCTGCCTGGCTTTCTTCTAGCTACTACAATAAAAGAAGAGAAGAAAACAGGCACAGTGATGCACACCTGACATCCCAGGAGTATGGAGGCTGAGGCAGGACAGAAAGTTCAAGGTCAGTGTGGGCAACTTAGCAATTTTATGAGGCGCTGTCTCAAAGTTAAAAAATAATTTTTTTTTCCAAAAGGGCTCAAGTGTAGCTCACTGCAAAGGTCCTGGGTTTAAACCTCCCACAATGCAATATAGATACATTTTTTTCTTGTCATTTTTTAGAGACAGGATCTCACAATGTAGTGCAGGCTGGTCTTGAACTTACACAGTCCTCCTGCCTCAGCCTCTCAAGTGCTGGAATTATAGACATGTGCCACTACACCTGGAAAATAAATTCTTATAAAATAAAAAGGAAAAGCAAACTATGCTAGAGAATTAGCTGTTAAATATAAATATAAGGGGCTGGAGACTTAGCTCAGCAGCATAAGTGCCTGCCTTGCAAGCATGTGGTCATGAGTTTGATCCCTGGTACCAATTTGAAAAAAAAAAAAATATATATATATATATATACACACATATATCTAAGTATTGAGAATCCAGCTTATAAAGTTAAACATACACTTACTATAGAAATCAGCAATACCATTCCTGGGTATTTATCTTAGAGAAATAAAAAACTCTGCTCATATGAAATACTACATACAAATGATTAGTGCAACTGTATTTATCATGACTAGATCTTGAAAATCACCCCAATGTCTGTTGCCTGTAGAATGAATAAATATACTTTTCTATGCTTATGCTATGGAATACTATTCTTCAATAAATAGAAAGAAAATATAGGGGAACCTAAAGCAACAGGAATATATGGCATAACATAGATGAATCTCAAAGGTATTATGCTGTACAAAAGACTTGTCATAGGCTGGGTGTGGCAGCACATGCCTGTAAATCTCAGTAATTGGGAGGCTAAAGCAGGAAGATCACCAAAAGTTTGAGGCTAGCTTGAGCTACATACTAAGTTTAAGACCTGCCTGGACCACATAGCAAGATCCCGTCTCAAAGAGCAGAAACAATGAAAACAAACAAGCAAAAAAAAAAAAAAAAGGCCAGGCATGGTGGCACATGCCTATAATTTCAACACTACATGGAAGGCTAAGCAAGAGGATGATCACTGCAAGTTAGAGGCAGCCTGGGCTACACAGTGAGTTCAAGGCCAACCTGAACTACATAGTGAGACTCTATCTCAAGAAAAACGAATTCAATCACAAAAGATTACACATGCTATGTGTGTATTTATTTACTTGTTTATTTATTTTTTACATGCTATGTATTTATATGACACTTTTACAGAGGCAGTACTGCAAAAGAAAAAAGGAAAGGGATGGAGGGTGGGAAAAGAGAGAAAGACTAAAATGGACTTAATACATTAAGATAAATCTGGAGGAGGAAGGGAGAAATAGAGGAATAAATATATAAATGGAAGATAAAAACTAGTAAAATGTTAAATATAGCTTCATTGGGGTGGGAGATATATCTCAGTGGCATAAGCCCCTGCCTGCCAAGCATAAGGTCTGTTCAATTCCTGGTATCAAAAATAAATAAATTCAGCTACATCAATACACACAGTAAGTGTGAGTGGATCAATCTGGGTGTGGTGGCACATTCTATAAACCAGCTTCTAAGGAGGCTAAGGCAGGAGGATCTCATTTGAGACCACTCTTGACAATTTAGTGAGACCTTGTTTCAAGATAAAGTATGATAAGATAATAAAATAAAGGATTGGGAATATATTTTTCAGAGGTACAGCCCTTGCCTAATATGCACAAAGACCTGGGTTCAAATCCCCAGTACTGGAAAAAAATTAGATTAAACATACTGCCATAGTTAGAATATTTTGAATTACCTCAAAAATGCAAGTGTTTCAATACAATGACAAAAAGCTATGTTCAAAGGCACACATCTAGACACCCCCACCCCAAATGTCAGGGTCCCACTCCATCTTTAGGGACCTGACTTTTTTCTCTGTCCACCCCCAGGCTTGGGATTAAACACAGGACATTGGGCATGCTAGGCAAGAGCTATACCACTAGCTACATCCCTAGTCCTTTAAAAATTTTTATTTTGAGATAGTGTTTCATTAAATTGCCCAGTCTGGCCTTGAATTTATGATCCTCCTGCCTCAATCTCAGAATGCTGGGATTATGGATCTGTGCCACCATACCTGGCCTCTAATTTTTTTTTTTTTTGTTTTTGGTACCAGGGATCAAACTCATGACCACGCGCTTGCAAGACAGATGCTTATGCCACTGAGCTAAATCCCCAGCCCTGGCCTCTAATTTTTTAAAAATAAATTTTTATCTTCATGTATATTTAATTGATACAATAACTGTACATATTTGTGGAGTATACTGTGGCTCTGTAATATATAAAGTAAAATGGTCAGATCAGGGTAACTGGCATATTGGAGCCCTGATGCAAGAGCCTGTATAGGTTGAGATCCTGCCTGCTGGAGCTCATCTATGTACTAAGTGCAGTGTCTCCTTTTCCTCGCTGTCTGCTCTTTACCTGCAGTCTCTGAACAAGGGCCAAGTGGGCTTTGATGTTCACCTTCTGGTTTATGCTGTTGATTACTATATCAGAACCTGACTTGTCTCTTCCTCAAACAGTCAGTCCAGCCACTCAGTCCCACAGCTCTTATACTGCATGTATCCTCTTGCCTCTCAAGTGCACCACTGACCATTCTTCCAGTTACCTCCCATGTAAATTCTCCCATACAACATTCTTCACTGTCACCCAAGCTGGGGTTATGCTAGTCCTCCACCCACCACCAGTGAAGGCCCCCTGATTGCCACCCCATTGGCTTGTGATTCAACTTCCTGATATCATCCTTAGGGCCAGCTTCCCAAGAAGACCCACTCCTGGAACCAACGGCTAGGCTCAAGGTTCCAGAAACATAGCTGTTATGGGGGGCTGTTGTTCAAATGACTTGTTTGGCAGGAAGTGCTCTTAGGAGATGAGTGAAGAAACTGGTGTCAATTTCCTGGATCTGCCTTAAACAAGTACCAAGTACCAAAATTAGGTGTCAACAGGGCTATATTCTCCCTAAAGTCTCTAAGGGGAGAATTTCTTCCTTTCTTTCTTATCCTCTCTCTTTCCTTCCCTTTCTTTCCACAGTAGTGGGAATTGAACCCATTGCCTTCATACTGAGCTACATTCCCAGCCCCTTTTTATTTATTTTTTTAAATTTTGAGACAGTTTTGCTAAGTCACTAAATACCCCAGGCTGAGTCTGAACTTGCAATCTTCTTGCCTCAGCCTTCAAGAGTGTTGGGAATCACCATGCCTGGCTCCATGCCTTTCTCTTAGCTGCTGGTTTTCCCAGCAGTTCTTGGTGTTCTTGGCTTATGGATGCATCACTCCAATCTCAGCTTCTTATTCTATGGTAGTCTTCCTGAATGTGTCCTCAAGCAGCATTCCTCCTCTTGGTCTCTGTCTCCATTTATAAGGACCCACCCTACTCCAGTGACTCCAGATACTCCTTATCTTCATTTACATCTTAATTACATCTGCAAAGACCTTATTTCCAAATAAGTTTACATTCACAGATTCCAGGGATTCCAGGTTTGCCTGAGATTCTCCTACATTTAGTGCTGAAATCTTGCCTCTTGGGAAAGTCTTTTATCCCAGGAAAACTGAGACAACTGGCTACTCCAGAAGCAGGATGGCCAGCTAGGGGGATGGAGAAAGATAAGCAGGAAGTAGAGGCTGATAAAGACTTGTTTCCAAGTAACTCCACCCAGAAGCGTTGGGGGCAGACATAGAGAACCTCATAGGTGTGAATGACCTAAGGCAAAAGCAGGGATGGTTTTTTTGAACCCCATACAGGAGTAGTCAGTCAGAGACTTCTCCCAGAGTTGGAGGACCATTGTGTGGGTGGCTCCCATTATGCAGGGCAATACTTAAGATAGCAGCTGTGAGCTGCCAGCAGCCACCTATCAGGCTAGGGGTGGGGGAGTGTCGAAGGTGAGCAAGACACTTGTGCACTCCTTCCACTTGTCTACCTTGGTACATGGCCCATCTTTCCCCTATCCACCCGGGCAGATGCACATCTAGACTTCTCTGTTTACCTCTCCACCTCGTCCATGGGCCACCCACCAGCCTGGAAAAAGCTCACCGACCACCAGAGAGGCCCAAGAATGGCACAGCTGTGAACCAAGCTTAATACCCTTTTCCTTCCCACCTTCTGTCTCATTGGCTTTCCCTCCATCTGTACTTGGCATGGCCCCTGTCCATCCCTCTGTATTGTCTCAGTGCCTGTGGAAGGTGTCTCTATCTGGGCTCCCATGATGACTTTCTTTCCCACTTTCAGCCATTTTTCTCTCCTACCCTTCTTCCCAAAGTGATCCTCCTCAGAGGCTGTGATGATCCCTACAAATACAAACCCTGTCCCTGTGCTTCCCAGCTTCAGGCACCCAGAGTCAGTAGGCCCCAGGGACCTTGTTACCTCCATTCCATCAGCCTCATCATCCACTCCGACTTTCAGCTGCCTACAGCTGCCAAGGAATCAGCCACTCCAACATACTGAGTTTGCACCCTGCTTGCCCCTTTGAAGGAAAATTCTGGGATGCTAGTGACCTCTGCAGAGGAAGCCTCTAGGTGAGCCTGCTTGCTGTCTGCCCTCTCCCCTGAGCACACTTGGACAACAATCCCAGGAGCCTGGCTGTGGCCACTTCTTTTCCTAGACCCAAGAGTAGTCACGCCTTTTTCCTGGACAAGTCAAAGTGGTCACTGCCAAAAATGAAGGGGCAGAGAAGGGTAACTCCGCCTACAGGAGGGTGGGAGTGAACGGGGAGGATCAGTGGTCAGAGGAATATGTGTGTTCCGGTGGACACTGAGGGTTTTGGACAGCCAGGGGCCTAGAAGGCAAGGTAAAGAGGGCGGAGCTAACGGTGTAAAAATGAGGCTGGAAGAGGATGCAGTTTGCATCTGTGTCTAGGGGGCTATAGCGGTCAAATGGCAGAGGTAAGACCGGTTGGAGCTGGAGGGAAATGGGGTCGGTCCAGTTTGCTCTCGGCTGGAGCGTGCCCTTCCTTTGCCTGGTCTCCCCGCTCCTTTCCTGTCCCCACACCGGGCTCGGACGAGGCCATCAGGATTCCCCTGATTGCTTTCTTTCATACCCGTGCCTCTTTCTGCAGCAAACGGACGCTAATGCCTCCTTTATCACGGAATTAGAGGATTTATGGCCAATCGCACAAAGGGGCCCTCGATAGCGGCTGTAATCAAACGCCAATCGGCGGGCCGGGGAAGAAAACGAGCGCCGAGGATTAGCGCGGTCCCGGCTGGGCCGGCGGAGATAGCATCGGTGCGGCCGCGGCGCTGAAGCCGCTGGGAGGGCCAGCCGCAGCCGCGGAGAAAGGCCGGCTTAGCTCCTCGCGCCGGGGATTCTGAAACCATTAGGGGGGATTAACACCCGGGTTAATCTGCTTTGGCTGTTCAATTGTCTGCAGCGAACGGGCAGAAAGCGCCTGGGTTGGAGGGACGGCAGTTCTGGCTGACCCTACAGTCTCAGTTTCCCTGGCTGTAACCCAGCCAAGGCCAGTCCTCAGGCTTTGGTAGGTGAAGGTAACCCGACCCCATTCGTGGACCTGTGCAGCTTGTTGGGGGGAGCCCCCTGGTCCACTGCTATTGCCAGCCTTTCTGGGCCATTAAGGAAGGTAGCTCGCCTTTCCTGTCCCCATGCCAAAGGAAGGTTATTCCAGCTCCTGCACTGAACCGTTTCACATCTGGCTCTGACTGTCTGTAGTGCTTGTGTTCCTCAACAAAGTATGTGCCTTTTCCCATTGTGCATGGCCAGGAAACAGACTGCAGACTGGGTGAGTGCTGACTGAGATGAACAAGGAGCTGTCTGACACCTGTTGCCAGGCCATCTTTCCTTTGAAATCCCTTTCCAGGGTATAAATCCTAAGGGGCATTTGTTGACTAACTCCATGGCAGGGCTGGCTTGACATCAACTGCTACTTCACCACCCCTTATCTTCAGCTCCCTGTCTCTGTGTTGGCTAGGGTGGGGCTGTGTTGGTCAAGGACTCCATAGTTTTCAAGCCCTTTGTCTCTGCCTTAGTTTTCTCATGTGAATAATGAAACTAGCTGAAAGCACTGATGGTCAATGACCCAGTATGGCCTACACTCACTGCTGCCTTATACTGAGACAAAATTTCACACCTCTCCCTCTCCAGCTACTACTGAAACCCTAGGTTAGGAGGCTCAAAGAGGATTGCCTACATCTGGCCTCCTGTTTCATGGGGATGTGGCAAGGCCACTGTTTATCACATAAGCCCAGAGGTGGCAGCAGGTGGCTGTTCTAGAACTGGCCAGAAGGCTGGGTGTGGAGGAGTGGTAACCCTGGGGAGACTTACAGAGCCTTCTTGATTCCTGTCCCCTAAGTCCCATTTCTTCTTGGTACCTGAGATCAATAATGTTGGAGCAAAAACATACTGGGGGGTGAAGAGCCACAGTGTAAATCCCTTCTTCCTTCAGGTGTGCAGGGGACACAGGAAAGTAGCTTCAGTCTGCCATCTGGGAGCTTAGTGTGCAGTTTGTGAACACCCTCCATCCCCAGTATATGCCCATGGGTCAGGCAGGGCCAGAAAGGTGGTGAGAACACAGAACCATCTCCTGGCAGGAGATGGTGGGTCGGGCAGCTGAAGAGTATCCCTCAAACTAGCGTGGGAGGAAGGCCCCTGGCAGCCTCTAGTTTGAAAGCTGGTCCTCCCAGGAGGTGCTGTGGGAAACTTGGGAAGGTGGATAGCTGTGGCAGAACTAGCCACGATCAGGGCTGCATGCAACGGCAGGGTCTTGCAATGATATCCAAGGACAAGCGTGGTGACAGTGGCGGTGAAGAGACCCTTGAGATCCTAGGCCGGAAAAGACAGCTAGCCACTGTAGCGCTGGGTCTAGGTTCTGTATCCACCAGGAGCGCGTTCTCTGCCTCCAGCGGATGGCGCATTTTCGTGACGCCATAAATTTTGCGCCATCTCCCTAGCCTCACTGCTTCTCTTAGAAGGTAACTGGACTCGGTGGCCGGGCTGAGCTGCCTGTCCCCGAAGCCGAAAATGACTTATTTGTCCCTCAGAAATGGACGCAAGCAGTCTCACAGTGCTGCCTTTGCCTGAGAACCTCCGGTGCTGAGGAAGTCCCCGGTAGTCCGCGCCCATGCCCCACGATCCTCACAACAGGCTGGCGGGCACAGTTCTTGCATTGTGCACTAGCCCGCCCAACAGGTTAAACCGCCGGATCACGATCGCGGAAATTTTATTTTCCTTTCCGTGTTCGGGGGAAATTTCCCGGGCACCAGGGTCACCGGAGGTGGCGGGGTAAGGGAGACTGGCAGGCGGCCGGCCTGTGTACGGCAGTCTGTGTTGTGCGAGAGAGCTAGAGAGTGTGGGCACCCCCAACCGAGTTACCTCGTGGAAATTGCCCAGGGCTCCGTAAGCGTTAGGAGGCAGCGCTTCCCTTGGAACTGGTGAGCCGCACAATACGGTGGGCTTTAGAGCAGAGAAGGTGACGCGCTTCCTCTGAGGTCACGTCAGGGGGAAGGCCCTGTGGCCCAGTGGAGCCTTCCAGGACAGGTTCCTAGGTTAGGCTCGGCCAATGGGGGGATGAAGTGGTTTGGGGGTGGGTGTGGCCCGCCCAGCAAACAGGATAACTGACAACAGTGTGATAAAGGGGACATTGGAGGCTCAGGGCTTGACACAAGCTGATTGGAAGAGAGGTTGCTCTCAGGCATCTTCCAAGTGGGTGAGGGAGGAGGGGAGCTCCAGGGCCACCCTAGGGGCCATGTTTATCAATTCTTCACAGGATTCTCTATGGTTCTGCATTGTCCTTTCAGGCCAGTTCTTTCCTGTGCTTGCATCCCCATTGCTTGTGCCAGGTATATTCCAGATCAGGCCAATAGTTCCTCAGACACTCAGATACTGACCTTTATTTAAGCACCTTGTCTAGAGAATCTTTGAAAACACGTGTAAAATAAAAAGTAGGTGAAGAAAATATGACTTGAGTCTTTAGCCAAGAATGTTTACTGTCAGTACATACAACTCATAAACCAGGATTCTTTGTTATGTAAAGGAGATGGACCTGGCACTAGGTATGTGGCTCAGTGGTGAAATCTTCCCTAGCTTGCCTTAGGCCCTGAGGTGTAGGGAGCCCCTTTTTCCGGAGTGACTGATGGCTTTTTTTTTTTTTTTTTTTTTGGTGTTAAGTCTGACTGCTATTCACCTATAGAGGGACATGGAAAATCCCAGCGGGATCCTGTGCAGCAGTAAGGTTTGAGGAATTTGAGGTGCAGAAGGTGAAGGGTAGCTGTCTGTGGCCTCAGCAGTTAGGATAGGCTGGAGGCTAGCCAAGCTGCCTCAGGTGTGGTCACCACCTTCCCTTCTGTCTCTTGTCTCTGGAGCTGGGCATAATCCATGGGGGTCTGAGTCTCCAGGTTGTGCCAGATGGTAGAAGCTGGCTGAGGCTAACAGAAACCAAGTGTGACTTTTTTTTTTTTGTACCAGGGATTGAACGCATGACCTCGCACTTGCCAGGCAAGCATTTAAGCCACTGAGCTAAATCCCCAGCCCCCAAGTGTGACTTCTAGCTGATCTCTCAAGTTCTGACTGTAGGTTGGACTTGGAGACTTGAACTTTCCCCTCACACCTTTGAAATGCACATTCAGCCACCTCCTGAAGTTCTCTACAACCTTGGCCTTGCCTGCTGGTTGGTGTGGGCAGGTGGAGCTCCAAGCTAAAAGTGGAGTCTGCTCTGGCTCGATTAGCTTGAAAATTTGTCCCTATCTTCCTTTCCTTTCAGTCCTACAGCTGGAAGGGCAGGCAATAGCTCCAGCTTAGAAGCCCTAAGTATCTCCTGGTCTCCTGCCATTGGCCTCTTCTCTAGCCTTTGAGGTTGTGGTTAAATGCAATTGATCCTCTAGATCTGTCTGCCTCTCCAGCTGCTCTCACTTTCTCACTTGTCTCAAGCCCAGAGGTATCTTCCTGCACATAGAGGTATTTTCCTGCACATAGATACCCTTCTCAGGTCTCAGCTTTAAAACCGAGGATTCATCCTTCAGGTGATGTATGATGCAGCCTGAGTAGATTCCATTACAGCAGCTGGCTCCTCCATGCTCATGGCCCTGAGGTACTCAGACCCGGTCCAGTCAACATTTCTGGCTTCAAGTTATATCTGGCTTTGAGGCTAGTGTCTCCTATGTGTATTGTGGCATAATCAAGGGGATCCTGAGGATTGCAGAGTAGAGGATGAACACAAGGCTGCTCCTAGGGAGTAAGTTTACATAGGCCATCCTGTACTGTGCTTCAAGCTGTGTAGCTTCAGCCTTTCTGCAAGAGGGACAGAAACAGGACCCATGCAGGTGTATGGTCAAGAAGTGGTTGTCTTTACTGGGGTCAGCATGTGGGGGGATGGGGTCTCCTTTAGGCAGTGACTGGGCTTTGCCTGTTCTGGGAACTACCTGGAACCTGGGAAAACAGCAAACAACCTCCTGAACTCTTGTAAGAAATCTATCCCAGTGAGGATTTACTCTTGACTAGGTATTGAGTCAAGCACCACACAGGGATGTTATTTCAATCTTGTAACCCAATTTGTAACCCTGTTTCTCAGATTAGGTGAATTGTCCAAGATCAAATAGCAAATGCTGGGGCCTGGGCTGGGTGCATGTCTGATTTTGTGCCATTCAGCACCTCTTATTTTCCAGATGCCATAGTCAGGGTGCAGGCTCCACGGTGGCCCAGTGCCAGACCAACATTGCCTCTACCCCCACAGAGTGGTTGCCTAGACTCCAAACACAGGGAGCTCCTTTGTGTGGGGCACCAGCCCTGGTGCCTCCATGCTCTGGTATTTGTGTGGGAGGAAGGGACAGTTACTGTGGACACCAGGCTGAATGGGCTGCTTGGGCCCATTCTGTCATAGTGGATTGGGAAATCTATCAACACTAGGAATACATGGTCAGCCCAAGTTCCATAGTGCAGGCTTTGAGTGGGAACCTGCCTGAGGCTCTTTAAGGGCTTGTGTTCTCTCCACAGCTCAAACCCACAACTGGCCTTCAGATCTTCCTTGAGACCCTCTGTACCCTGTCACAAACATAGCTTAGACTTCAGGGAACTAGGGATACCTGTTATGAGACTATAGTTGCCATACTTTCTTTCCTCAGAGGCTATAGGGATGGAACTTATTCCTGTCTGAGTCAAATGTGTTTGACCTTTCCTCTACTGGGGCACCTGGAAAGCAGAGTACCTTCTGGCCCTTGAACAAGTGGGAGCACTGGTTGATATTGTCCTGCCCATGAGAGTCCTTCCCCAAGGCATGACTGTGGAAGGGGGGATGAGACCATAGGGATGCAGTTAGGGACTCCAGCTAGAGATACCCTCCCTTGAGGTTTATTCTGGGATATGGGATGAGGTATCCAGAGGTCCCTGCCAGACAGCTGGATGGCCACTTTCTGTTCCAGAAAGCTGCCTACTACCACTACAAGGAAAGGTCTCCTGTGTAGAGAGCCTCAAGGGAGTACAGAGTAATGTCTCTGTTTCAAAGTTCAGCGCCTCAGACAGGTCCCTGTACTGCCCAACCAGCATGCAGCTCATTTCAAAAACTCATAGGAGGTGAGGTGGACTGTGCCACTGGCTGGGGAGAGGGGAGCACTGAAACCCACACCTCATCTCATCACCTCTTCCCATGAGGGATAGCACACCCTGGGCGCACTGGTGCTGGCTTGTCCCTCCACTCTGACCACTTATGGCGTCTGCCAAGCCACATCGGGGCCTCGTGGATATGCCCGTCAGCTGACTTTGGGACCTCACTCATTGGCCACAGGAGGGGTGGAAGCAGGCTTCTTGGCCAGGGGCTGGCCTCTAGGAGTGCTGACACTGGCTGCAGTCAGTCTGCTTAGGGGGCACGCTGGGCTTGGGCACTACCCTGCCTACTGCAGTGTTCTAGGGAGCAGTGGGCTGGTCCCTGGGGAGGCTCAGCCATCACTGCACCCCAAGCACAACATGGTTCCATAGATGAATTGATGCAGGAGCAGGAGGATGCAACAGGATCCGGTTTATTCTGCCTTGGCAGGGTGGTCCTGAGAGTGGCGGATGCCACCCTGTCCTGGGTGGAAGGAGGGCCCGAGGGCCAATTAAGGCCAATGGCGGGGGAAGCAGGGGGCACACGGCCCCTGGAATGCAGTAAGTCCAGGCTAAGGCCTGGAGGCAGCTGTGGTAGGCCAGGGCAGGGTGTCCCTGCTACCTAGGGTGGAAGGCACCGGACTGGGACCGGGCCATGGCTACAGGGCCATGGACCCAGGCCACATGGGGACCCAGGGAAGCAGGTGCAGGGTATGTAACACAGAACATAAAACATAGATACACTGTTCACAAGCACATGGACAAGTGGGCACAGATTCACAGGTCAGTGACACCCCATGGTGGCCAGGCTAGACACACAGACACAATAGCAGTGTCACATACAGACCACAGGGGGAGACACAGCACTATGGAACGTGATGGTTACCATGGCCACAGAACTCAAGGGACAGGAAGGGGGCCTTTTGGCACAACTGCACTGGAATCATGTGAGATGCAAGTGATGGGAGCTGGTTCAGAGCAGCCCCCTTGCACACACCCTGGCCTTAGTCTGTCTTCCACACTTTGTTGAGCAGCTTCACCACCTCATCATAGATGACAAATACAATGGCCACGTCCAGACAGACCCGGCCCAGGCGGGGGACAGTGCCTTTGTAGAATCTGTGGAGGGGAGGGTATGTGATTAAGGAGGCAGAGCACGGCATCCCTGGAGAGGAGCTCTCTGAAATACTGGAAGGGGTTAACACAGGGCAGGAGGGTACCACACCAGGAAAGGTCTGCAGTGGGTGCAACAGCCCTGCCCTTCCTGTACTCACGCCTTGAGCCCCTCATTCCTCAGGATCTGTAAGCCACAGTCCAGTGTGTTCCGGTATTTGTGCGCCTCTAGGCCCTGCAGAATACCAGTGGGCCAGAATGCTCAGAAGCCAAGGCCTGTCCTGAGCACCCCTTCCCACTTCCTTAGCTTCCCTTGTCCCCAACCTGCATCCGGGTCTTGATCACATCTAGAGGTGTATTCCCAAATACGCTGGCTGCGCCCGCAACAGCTCCAAAAACTCCAGTGATTAGTGGATTCATAGGCTTGTTGGGGTTGTCCCCTGGAAATAGGGTAAGGGTTGTAGTCAGAGAGTACTAGGAGGTAAAAGGGGGCTAGGCTTTGAAGGCTGGGGAGGAGCCGGGAGCACGATCTATGAAAGTGGGCTCCCAGAAGTAGCCCAAAGGGAGAAAAGAAGCTCACAGTATGTGTAAGTGGGGTCCTGGGGCACAGACGTACCTCGGTACCAGTTACGCAGGGAGGTCATGACGAAGAAGCGGATGGCTTGGTTTGAGCCCTGCTTTAACACAGTGGCTGTGAGGCCCTGGTATGTCCCCTTCAGCCCTGAGAACAGGCAGGCACAGAGTCAACCTAGTGCCTCCCAGGCCCCAGCTGGGGATTGGGGAGGGGTGTCACATGCAGTGCCAAAAATGGCAAGAGGGCAGCCCCTCTGGGCCTGACCGAGGCCTTTGGCCTTCCTGAATGGCTCACCTTGCTCCCGTACAATCTCCCTAACCCCGTGGAAGAATCCTCTGTACTTGGGGCTGGGGGAGGTCTGGTCGTGGATGAACTTCACCTGAGAGAGAGGGAAGCACAGGAGCTGGCTCCTGGCCACCACCTGAAGGGTGTACCTGCCCTTTCACTAGCAGATCCACAGCCCACCCAGATCAGGACAGGGCTGGGGGTGAAGCTCCCCACTTGGCAAGCAGTGCCACTTTAGGCTGTCCCAGGTCAGCACTACAGAGGAGGTCCCAGAACACAAGAGGGACCATCTAGTGAAACAGTCTCTGCATTTATGTTTCTGTTTATAGAACACCTTTAAGGCATAAATAATTCTGTATTGTTTTCTGAGACAAGATCTTTCTCTATAGTCCAGACTGGACTTTAACTTGCTGTGACCCTCCTGCCTCTGCCTCCTGAATGGTGGGATGAGAGTCACATATCACTTTGTCTAGCCTTAATAACATTTTTGTTTCGGGATAGACAACCTCCACAGGACATCCTTCCTGCCCTGCATCCTGTGCCCAGCTCATCAGCAGTCTCCTGTGACCCCTTTCTGGGGAGATCCTCCCCACTTTCATAATTTTCTGTAGGACATAGACCCTCCCAGAACCCTCCAAAACTCCTGCCTTGACAGTTTCCATAGGGCACAGGGTCACCACTACCTCAGGGATTTTGCACCCGTGGTTTCTGTGTCAGAACCTTGCCTACCTTGATGGTCTCCATGGGGCACACGACCACTACAGCCTCAGCCACACCTGCGCCCAGGCCACAGAGCAGTCCTCGAGTGCTGTCCAGTCGTCCTTGGGCATCCCGCATGTGGTTGCTGAGGAACTCAAACATTCCGAACCTGGGGGTGGCAGATGGGTGAGAAAGGCTACCGCCATAGCCTCCCAGAGCTCCCGCAGCCCCGGGCCCAGTGGAACCTCACCTGACAGCCGCCTTGGGGATGGAGCCATAAAGCAGGGAGCTGAGGCCACGGTACAGGCCCAGGACGCCATGGCTGCGAACCGTTTGCCGCACGCAGTCCCCTGCAGGAGGGGAAAGTCAGGACCCCGTAGCCGGCTCCCTACAGCGCCCAGCCACCCGCAGCCCCGAGGTTGTCCACTCCTCACCGATGCCCCTATACCGCGGCGGATTTGACCGTTCGTCCAGCTGCAGCTGAGTTTTCACGTACTCGGTCGGAAATGTGATGCAGATCTCGATGCCACCCGCCAGGCCGCCTGCGGGAACCGGGCACCCGGGTTCTGAGACGCCCCCGCCCGGAGGCCCCGGGCGCCTGCTTCAGATCGGGCCCCGCCCCCGCTCCGGACTTTGACCGGCGCCGCCGATAAGCCTTCACTGCTAGGAGGCCGGGCCAGGTCCCACGCACCCACCCCGTTGTCCCCACGAGGCGTGCAAGGAGATTTACGGGGCGAGCGCATAGCGCCGGGTAGAGACCTGGCCCGCACCCCCGTTACTCCAAGTCCCCCGACCGACCCGGAAGTGGGGCGGGGCCTCGGCGTTCCGGGACCACCCGGAAACGGGACAGGGGTCCGCGTCCCTTAGGGGCCCACCTGCCAGAATCGCCTTCCCGGGGTGCGTCAGCTTGGCCTTTCCGGTCGCGGGTGCGGCGGCCGCCAGAGAGCGGGGGGAGCGGGGCGCGGCCATGACGGGCGGGAGGCGGGGCGCCCAGCGTCGGCCTCGGGTCCGAGCCTCCAGAACTGGGAACACGGTCCGCGGCGGCGGCACTGGCGGCAGCGACGGGTTATGGTCCCGGGGGCGGGGCGGCCGGGTCTGCTCCAGCGCTCCGCCCAGCGTGGCCTGAGCCCGGCCCCGCCCCCGGCCCGCCCCGTACGGGCTGGGAAACTGAGGCCGGGGCGGGGCGCGCGAGCCACGCGTCGGGGCGGGGCCGAAGCGCGGCCAATGGCCGATGCCGGGCCCTGGAACACTGAGAACCATGTCTTCTGAGGTGGCGCTTTTGCACCACTTGGGTACTGTGGGTCATGGTGCAGTTTCCCTAACGCCTGGAGCAGAGACGCTCGCGGGAAGGAGCAAAACTCGGAGTCTGCCGTGGAAGGATCTCCAGAGATCCTGAGCAGACCCTCCCCCAAGACACAAACGAACAGTTCCCTCTGGTTTGAGCTTGGCCTTGGGACTCCCCACAGACTGTTCAGTTACCACCCTGCTCCACTCTCATTTTCGGATTTAAGAGCCCTCAGCAACTGTGTTCAAGAAAAGACCTAAACTCAACCCGATTGCATTGTCCCATACGGTTTTTCTGGGCACACACAGGTTGCCCATAGGGCAAGACGTCCCCAATTATCTTTAGTAGGTTGCAGGGCCTACTGTATCAGCACCTGTCCCTCCTACTCACACCAGCACCAAGCAGAGAAGCTTTGCCTTGAGAAACCAATTTTAATATTCATGATTGACAGGAGGCTGAGTCCTGTTAATGAGGTGTTCCTGTTGTGTCTGCAAAGTGGCTAGCAGGGGAGCTCTAGACAATCTGGGAGTGAAGAGAATGCCCCTCCTTCTAAACACCAGGGAATCCTTACTGACAAGTGTCCCTAGCCATGCCTGACTCCAGCTAGAGGCCTTTCAGACAGGGAACCATTTCCCTGCTGGCAGCTAATGTTGGTCTTCTAGGGCAGTCACTGTCTACTTTGGCCTCCTCAGGCTTTTCGATGGCTCAGAGGTGGCATTAATAGGCTTCAGCAAAAATAAATAATGTCCAGGTGTCCTGCCTCCCAACTGAGGTCCTCTGTGCTTCTGGAGTACCATATTTCTTGAAAGGCTAATGCCTTAGTAAGAAGGGGGTGAAGACTCAGCGCCCACTACACACTGAAGCCATACATGGGAGACTGGGTGAAGGCAGTGGTTGAGTATCCATGAGGGAAGCCGGCAGGGGCTGGGCCAGCAGCAGGACCTGCTGTCAGCATCAGCTGCTGGTCTGCAGAAGGAGAAGCCCACAGTGAGCAGAACTCCTGCTGTGCAGGATAGGGCTCCTCTCTTGGCTGCTCCTGAGTAGCTGGGGGCCAAAGAGCAGAGTTGGTGGGATCAGCCCTGACTAGGACCTAGCCTGAGGCACAGGGAGAGTAGGTGTCTGGAGGAAAGTGGTGGGGTAGGATGGGGTAGGGTGGGTGCATTGCTGCAGGGCTGCCAGAGGCTGGCTAGGCTAGAGAGCAAGCTGATCTCCAAAAGGGACACTTACTTAGCGCAATCAGCTGTGTCTCATTCATGCCCATCAAAATCTAAAAAAACCATATTGACATTAATGGCAAGTGGGTAGCCCAGCCCTGGGGAGGACACCTGAATCCCAGCTGGTGTGTTGCATGCTCATACCACACCTTCAGGCTTATGACAGCCCTGCAGTGTGTGCTCAGGACCCAACAGCCTCTCCAGTCTGCTTCACAGCAAGGCCATCCAAGGCAGGCTCTTAAGTGCAAAGACCTTCCAGCAATAGCAAGCAATGACCGTGCTGCCTAGAGCCAAACAGAGCAGGACACAGCAGCAGGACACCTGGACGGTGCCCTCATCAGAAAGCACGGGCTCTCAGAACATGGAGGATGCTGGGCATGCCAGTGCTCCTGGACACACTGACCTTCATACCTGGGAGCCACTGGGTTCTCCCCCAGCCCCAATCTATCTCCATCTCCCTCTCCACCTCCATCTCCATCTGAAGCCCAGCCAAGGCACGGGAGGAAAATGTGAATCCCTCTAGCTTTCCCCATCCAAAGATGCCACCTACCAAACATGAGCGGGGTGGGCTCCCCAACATGCTGTTCTTGCTTGCGCAGACTCTCTAAGTCATCCAGTTTGTCAACCTGTAAGAAGTGGGAGCAGGTGAGCATCTACCTGACAGAAAAAAGCCCAGGCTCTAGGTGAACATGGAGCAGGAAGTTTGAACATGGAGCTCTAGGACAGTTCAAAGGTAAGGATGTGCACAGGGCCAGACTCATAGGGGCCTACTCTATACCCCATTGTACTCCAGTGCAGTGAGGCCACAGTGAAGTGAAGCTCAGGGATTTTGGGCTAAGATGGAAGAAGTGGCAGATCCCTGGTGAAGTCTCAGCTGCAATTCCAGCCCAAAGACTTCCTGGTGGGCCCATGGCAAGCCTAGTCTTCTACTGGACACAGGGATATCACCACCATGCCCTCCTTATTATAACAGGTGTCTTGTCTGGCTCTGGCAGAAACAGGTTTTGAGACAAGAGGTGAGTAGCAAGGGGAGTTAACCCTAGAGCTACCAAGTATCTGAAAACCCTGGCTAACCCTGGGTTAGCTGTGTGGCTGCAGTGCTGTTCAATGTGACAATGGCTACAAACACCATCAACCACAACCAACAGAATATATGAGCCTCAAAATCCACAGGGGTGTCTCCTGGTAGCCCAACTTCTACACTGTGACATCTCTGAAGTCTGTGTTCTCATGTTAACCCCCCTTTACTGCCACAAACAGTTTCAAGCCACACCTGTCCTTCTTAGGTAGGGGCTCCAAAAAGCCAGCCACTTGCAAGTCAGCACATTTTAGGGAAAAGAGAAGCAGCTCACTTTGGGAATGTGCAGTTTCTGCAGCAAGCTCCACACAACATTCACTTCTATGGGGAGTCCATTGTGATGGGACAAGTAAAGAACCTTTTAAGTCCAACAAGTCTGTATCTCCTGCAGCTCAGGTCATGTAGTCAAGACTGCCTTCTCCCTCAGCCCTGAAGGTCATCAGGGAGCCTCATACCCAGACATGCTGTATGATGGGATTGGGTCACACTCTCCTGCAGAGGGGTGATGGCCCTGAATGGTCTCTTAGTTGGCTCTCATCAAGGGCTGGGCAGCTCCAAGTGGTGGTACAGACAGCAGGCATCCCTGAGGCACCGTGTTGCTATTTCTGTCCTAGCTTACACTGACCTGCACTTTCTTCCCTTGCGCCATAGCAAGAAACCTCAGTCAGAGGCTTGTAGAACTCTTGGTGGATGGCCAGAGGCTTGGTGTGTGGGTGAAAGGGCAAGAAGGTGCTGCTATCAAGTGGCTTTTTCACAGTGCTACAAACAACAAACTGACAGAGATCTCTGGACAACAAAATGACACAGATCTCTGGATAGTGGCTGAAGTTGGATCCCAGAGACTCCTAGGACTTTTTCCCAGTAAGAATTTTAATATCAGACACTGTCATCTAGATGAGAAAGGTAAAGTCATCCCCTCCAATGCTGTTGCAAAGAGCCAGCAGTGTGGTAGCGTTTCTACCAAGTGCTATGCAAAAGGGGGTCACTACCCAAAGGGTCAACAACAGCTGCACCTTGAAACTCATGCATGCTCTGAGCAGACAGCCAGGCCCACATGGAGCCCAATGGGCTGTGTGCTGGAGGCTCCAAAGAATGCTAGCACCCCTAGTCAGGGCTGTCAACAAGCAGGTATGGTGTGGTGTAGGAGAGCTGCTGTGAGCAGCAAGTGAGAAGTTTTACCTAATGCCTCTGCAGTGATTTTCTAGTGGGTAGAAAATAAATGTATGGAAAACTACTTGATCATGAATGGAAGAGGCCATTTCTGAAGCAGGCCAGGACTTGTTTGTCAACCTGGCATCAAGCAGACCCACCACTTGGGCCCAGCAGGCACAGAGCCAGGATCACTGTCAGGGAAGGGCTGTGCCACACAGGGTCCAGGACTTACTTTGCTAAGGTACTCCTTCATCACCTGGATGAAGTAGGGCATGGCAAAATCAATGAGGCTGTGTCTCCAGGCCAGCTCAAGCACCACATCTGGGTGAAGCAGGTCATAGCAGGTAAAGAGAGAAGCTGTGAAGCACTCTCGCTTGCCTTCCTCCAGGAACCACCTCAGCAACTTCTCCGCGAGCTCTGGATCACGTGACTCTGCAGCATGCTGTATGGCATCCTGTGGCCAAGGCAAAAACACAGCATGGGCCATATTGCACAGCAGAGGCTGCAAACCTGCAAGTGGTTGGGCGAGTAGCAGTGCCAGGTTTCTCCTCTGAAGACTTCTGATGCAATGTGGTCATAGATGCCTGTTTCCAACTGGCTAGGGCAGCCTTGGCTGGTCTGCCTTCAACTTTGCATAAAGTGAGCACTGCTCTGTGTTTGCTCTCCTGTGGGCCTTGGGCATTTCCATTTCCTCAAGTGGCTTTCTAGAGGACTCAGAGGCTCTAGGAGCCCCAGCAAACTTCTCAGCCAGCACCCCTGCTCCTGTTGCCTGGAAGCTCCCCTCCCCCTTTCTCTGTACCACCTGCCTTTTTCAGCAACTCTCAAAGTTGTTCTGGATTCTTATTTGTCTGTATTTACCTTTCCTCCCAGACTACTGCTGTGGCTGTCTCCCTGCCACTGCCCCCACATGCCTATAACTTCACTACCTGTGGCTCAAGTTCTTTATCCACAGGTTTGGAGGGGTCTTGGCCTCCACCTGCCTCTTGCCTGACCTGTCTCATGTACGTGGTACCTCACTGTGGTCAATCTGATTGCACCCCAGTTTTCAAGCTGACACTATCCATTCTGCTTTTATCTAACTCTTCTGCCTTCTGGAATACTTTTCCTATTGTTTCTCCCCAATAAGCACACTGTGACATGATTTCCCTTCTCCAAAAGGAGTTTTAGGAGGTTCTAACCCTGCTCCAGGACAGGATCATCCAGCATGGCAGTGCTGACATTTATAAGGGGTTCACCTGAACATCAGGGGCACTTGAACATCACCTCTGCCCTCTATTAATTACATTTAGAGAGCACTATATTCCCAGTTGTGACAAATTCATGTTCCCTAGGAGCCAGAGTCACTCCTCCACAGATAGCATGCTCAGGCACTTTCTATCTTTGCCTCTGTCTTCTGGATTGTCTTGTTTCATGTGCTCAGAGGGGGTCACTGGTTATGGAAGACCGGCTTCTGGCAGTACATACACTACTGCTTGCTCATCACTGTGCTGGTGAGGAGGCTATGCATTTATGTCCCTGGAAGGTAGCATGGGGATGGACTGAGTGACGGTGACTAGACAGCCAAGACATGTCTGAGTTTTACTGCTACCTCCTAGCAGCCAGCTCCTGGCACCTTCTGTGTGATTTCAGAGTCTCAAAAGCATTTCTTATTGGACCCTTCTGCAGGTGTTCTATCAGCTTTCAGGCAGGGCCACAAGCACTGTCACTAAGGGCTAGAGGTCACACAACAATCCAAAACACTGGAGGTGACAACTTGGAGTAGAGCCTGAAATACTTCTGACATTAAGGGTCACAGGCTTTGATAGTGTCTAAGCCACAGCTCAAAGCCTGTGAGAATGAGGCTCCTGTGCTAGGCAAGTGGTACCCAGACAACTGAATAATGTCTTTAGGTCAAGATTGCTACCTGCTGGGAGGGTTTCTAGGGTTTCCCAGAACTAGGAGGTGGTATACACCACCACAAAGGCCCACATGTACAACTCCACTTTGGTCCAGTGGGAGAGCAAGGCAAGGAGAGGATGCAGTTCCTCTGGCAGCCCAACCTGACTAGAAGATTCCTAGATTTAAATTTCACAGTGGTGCTGAACCACCTGTCACTGGAAGAAACAAATGGTTTGAACAGAATTTTAAGTTAGTTTAAAAAAGTCTGCAAACCTTGGTCTGGGGGATTTAGCTCAGTGGTATAAGTGCCTGCCTGGCAAGGGTGAGGTGGTGAGTTCAATCCCTGGCACACACACCCACCCTCCGGCCAATAATCTGCAAATCTTGACAAGAATTAAAGTGGGTGACTTGAAGTGGATTTTAAACTGGGTGTGATAGTACATACCATTAATCCCAGCACTCAGGGAGCTGAGACAAATGTATTGCAGCAAGTTTGAGGTTGGGCTAGGTTACGTAGTGAGCTCAAGGGCAGTTTGAAGTACACAGTGACCCCTGTCTCAAACTAAAAAGAAAAAAGAAAAAACAAAAACTGCTGCTGAGCCTACATTGTGGTGCATGCCTATAATCCCAGCACTCAGGAGGCTGAAGCAAGAGGATCAACATGAGTTTGAGGCCACCCTAGGATATGTAGTGCATTCAAGGCCAGCCTGAACTGCATAGTAAGACCCTGTCTAAAAACAAAACAAAACAAAACAAAACAAAACAAAACTTCCATACTGAATTTAGGAAATGCATGTAAGAGTCAACTCCATGATTCTTTAAGAGCCACTCAAATCAGATCCCTCTCAACTCTCAATCCATGTTTAAAACAGTCCTTCCTTAACATCAGTTCTCTTAACCCATCTCGAGGATCTTCTGGTAAAACTCAGAGCCAGGTATCAGGAAGAAGGAAGGGTGTGAGCTCCCCTAGTGCAGCTCCCTTCAGGAATCAGGAAGCCCAGCAAGGTGACTGTGCCAAGTGGAAAAAGGGTGCAGGACCACCAACCTTGTACAGATGGTCCTTCTTGCAGAGCTCCACGCTCTGAGCCCACCGGTTGTTGCCCTTGTACAGATAAGCCGCAATGCGCCTGAATTCCATCAGTTGGTGCTTCTCCAGCTGCTGGGCCAGGCTGATACTGTCGAAGTTGTCATAGGCATCAATAGATGCCCTCAGGCCCTAGGAAGACAGCCTTTCTGTGAGAGAGGAGGCACCGTAATATGGCTTGTCTGCACATCGAGCTGTCACCAGGAATCACAGACAAGATTTCTGCCCACCTGCCTACTGGTGCCCATAAGCCCTTCTGTGCAGGGCAGCCTGCTGTGGGAATGGACTGCCAGATATAGACAGGGTCCCACAAGTATCTGTGATGCCTTCTCCACACCTACTTGATAATCTTCCTCCTCAGTCAGCAAGTAGTTCAGTGCCTCGTTCACACTCTTGTTGTTGTGGTTCTGGACTGATCGTAGGTAGGGCTTCACCAGGGGTAGCTGGCCTGCCTGACAAGTTGGGAAAATGGTCAAGGGACTTGGTAGGAGGTGCTCATGATGCATCAATGAGAGGTGGAGGTGGGCATGGGTTAGTTCAGGAGCCACAGGGCACCTTCCAGACAACTAGGACCAACAGGCCTACAGACTGATACAAAGAGAACAATTTGGGACCTCAGTCAACACTGTTTAATTTGTGGACAGGGATGAGAATACACATTTGTACCTGAAACCTAAAGCAGTCTGATAAACCGAACATGGAAATTTCAAAACCTGTTTTGGAAGATGCTACCTTCCACATGGCCTCAACAAAGCTAGCTTGATACCCTTTCTCTCCAGACATGGGGTCCTGGCCAACACACCTTTGAAAAGAAGCTCACTGTCCTGGTGTGGTCCAGCCGGGGTGACAGCACCAGCAGTAGGTCATTGATGAGCAGAGGCTTGTAATCCAAGTAGAACTGCAGGGCTTTGTAATAGAGCTCTACATTGGCTACCTGGAAGGGGGAAAACCTAAGGATCAGTCTCTGTCCTCCCTCCAGATACCTCAGCTACTCTGCGCCACTTTCTGGTTTTTGCCCAACTGGTAGTGAGACCTACCTTGACACCTCACAAATCTTAAGGGCCCAATATATCCTCTCCCATTTCTATGGTATTTTTCTCCACAGAAATCTGATACCCTGTGCATTCCTGTTTCTTGACTGCTTCATATAAGCAGCTACACCAATATCTGACAGAAGACTGATGCTCCAGCTATTGAATAAATGAAATATAATTAAGCCAGAATAAACTCAAACATTAAAATGAAGAAAAATGTTTTATTTAGGGAGATGTATCCAGCCCTCACTGTTCTGTAAGCATGTTGGTAGTGCATCCTATTATATCCCCAGCACTTTTAAGCCAAACACTGTGACATTCAGATCCTAATGAACTCAACAGCAGCCTACGACCAATAGGCACTCATAGGAGAGGGCGATGCCATTACAATAAGAAGGCCTGTCCCCCCAGGTTTCAAGATCTAACAAAGCTGCATTCTCTTGTCTCTTTCTCCATTGACTTGCTGCCATTCTCTACTGACAAATCATTTGATGGCTTGCTGACTACAGCATGATGTCTAGGGCCTGCACAGAACTCTGCTGTTTGAGTAACAAGGTGGTTTCTTGCCCTCTGGAAGGCAATAACCCAGGCAAGCATGATGTGTGTTCATGTGAGCATGCAGGGGTACTGAGATGTGCATGGGACTTTGTATGGTCATTCCAAGAGCCAGGGATGGACACCATGGGAACCTCTTAAAGCTGGATTTAGGTGATCCAGGAGTTGTGTGGGGCCCAGTGAGGCGTGTAGATCAGAAGACTGGCATGGAGAGTCACTACAGCCCTTTATGGTTTACCATTTTAGCCTTTTCTGCCTTTCCTTTGTGCTTTCACTGTTGGTTTTTTTTCCCTCTCTTTTGGTACTTAGGATAAAACCTAAGGCCTTTACACTGTGCTACATCCCCAGGCCTTTTGATACTTTTATTGTTTATTTTTGCCCAGAGTTCTGGGATCATAGCACCTGGCTACATTTTCCTTCTTATGCTGCAGCACTTGCTGCTACCACAGATTCTGACAAGGTCTCTAGCACTAGCCTCATGGAAACAAAAGCAGAGAAGCAGCCCAGTGCTGTTATAATTCTCCCCCTATGCATGGTCTGCCCCCAGGTTTGGTTCACTAGCTTCTGTGGATATGCTGACATTAGATCCAGGAATTTGTCATCCTTCCAGGCTGGTCCCTTCACCAAGTCATCTAACAAGTGGCGGGGGGTGGGGGGTGATGGTGGTGTGTGGATGTCGCACAGGATGAGGTGTGCAGGTAGATTTCAAATTTACCTTTCCTAACAATTCACCTTGTCTAAGTCCCACTGGCCTGACTTGCCTTAAGATGATTGTGGGACAAAAAGATATGGTACAGGAACACACATCTCTCTAAGGTTCTCATACTACGTCATATGGGCCAGTAGAGTTCACAGTGGTCCCTGAAACTAGGTCCAACTGGCTCTGGCTTTCCCTTCATGGGCACATGGGATGATGGACATTTTCAGTCCTGTTAAACAAATCCATGTTCATACCAGGGTGCCATATTAGCCATACTCTCACCTCAGTCACTGGTGCTAAACTGCAGGGATTTGGAGTTTTCTGCCATTCCAGAGTTCAGTAGGTCTATGGTCCCACTGTTCTGCCTACGGAACATTGACATCCATGCAGTGCTCTTCCCTGGAGTCATGTTGGGACAGACCCTGGGTGACGTCACTGGGCACGCAAAGGATCAGGAACATCACAGAACCCCAGGGGGTAGGGCTACTTCTCAGTTTTGTAGAAAATTAAGGCTTGTAGATTTTGTAGTGAACTCCAGGGTGACCACTGGCGTGTGTCTAATATATGAGAAGCACCCCCTGCATTGAGGCCCCTGCCACTGACCACTTGGCAGGAAGGAACCACTGTGTCCATTTCACTGATCATGTAACTTAAGTCTACAGTGACAAAGTTCTTGGGCCACAGTGACAGAGATGATGAGAATGCCAACCCCATCTTTATCAGTGAGCCCCCTGCTTGCCATGACACTACCTAGCCAGGTGTTGTGTAGACTGCAAAGCATTTTGTCTCCTGTGTAATACAGACTGAATGTCACCTTTGACTGGTCCCTTGACTGGGAATGTCATTTCTACCCTGCTTGTCCCTCACATTAGGAGCTGATATGACATGTCTCCCACACAGAAGAGTGGCAGAAGCTTTGTGTATCACCCAAAAAAGGCGCTTGGCCATGAGTCCCATTTATGGCAGACAAGAGACCTTGCTCTTCTACACGACAGGCCTCATATATCCTGCTGTTATTTTATGTATACTAAGAAACAGGCACTGCCACTTCAACTGTGGCATGCCATTTTAAGTATCTAAGGAGTTAAACAGAAAAAGTACCCATAGAACAGATTAGGTATGGATAGTAAAGCCTCTGGACCTAACTACATGGAATGGGTCACAGCAGCATATTATCTGCATGTGTTCTATTAGAAAGCTGCAGATCTTGTGCAGGATGAGCTGACCCATCAGAGGCTTATAAGTTCCACAGTACCATGCCAGGTGACATGGATGTTCCCCACCAAGAACCTTATAAGTGTGATGCTTGGCATGAAGGATGACTCTTCCTGCATATAGTTCTCAGGAGCCAAAGACCTCCCTTGACACCCGGCCACCACCTACACCCACTGCATCAGCTGCACACAGAAGGTGCCTAAGGAAGGCAATAAATACCAGAAAGCTCTGGCCCTGATTGGAGAGTGGTGGGACTGGATGTAGTCAGGACGCTTCCTTTTCACTGCAGACTGCAGAGGAAAGAGGTTGGTGGGCCAATTATTTACCCCAAGACACTGGAAACAAAATGAAGACACTCAATTCAAAAGGCCTGGGGACTGATGACAGAATTTCATCTCCTCCTAATTTGCATGCAGAGCTGAGGAAAGGACAGCTCCTGAGGCTGCACAAGGTCAGACCAAAAACATACAGTAGCATTCGCTTGCTTGAGGCTGCCACTCAAACTTGTTGTGGTAGCAAGTAAAGTGGTTAGCCCAATGAGACTGAAGGAGGGATGGTTATTACTGGGCAGCCCTGGGCTGGTTCCTCCACTAGAGGCATTTCCTGTGCTCTTTCTCTAGAGCTGACAGTTTTGTGTCCCCCACACTCAGAACACATCTACCAGCAGCAGGCAGGCACTGGTGATCTGCATCCCTGCTTACCTTAGCAATGACATCTTTGAACTGATTTTCTTTCCAGGCCTCAGTGGCGTGGCTCATCATGATAAGGATGGCATTATCGTACTCCTCATGTTTGTCGTAGAGAAACACCAGCTCTGCCCAGAGGTGTGCCTGCTCTGCAGCCCTCAGCAACTGAATAGGGAGGACACAGGTGAGAATTGGCATGTGTCACTTGAGGACTTGGCAGCCAGATACTTGAGTACACAGGTACCTTTGGGATGTTGACGCGGGACCAGAAGAGCTCCAGGTGCTCTGGCATCTTTTGTGGCTTGAACTTGGAGTATAGGATGGCCAGCTCTGTGAACATGCCCATGTGGGCCCGTTCCAGGCCCAGGGCTGCCTCCAGCAAGAGGATGAGCTCCTCAAAGTAGCCACGATCCTAGTAGACCAACACCCACAGCTATAGCAAAGAAACTGCACTTTCCTGCAGCCAGACCCATACCAAAGGCAGGGCAAGCATAGGCCAAGTGCAGTAAGTAGGAATGATCCTGAGGCAGTATACAGAACTACAGATTGCACCATTTCACTTCATAACTATTTGGGTCATGTATGGTCAAGTGTTGAGAAATAGCCCTTAACACTGCAATTCTCACGTTTAAGTACAAACTGGTATTGCTTTAAAAATGATTTTTTGAAGTAGAGTCTTGCTAAGTAGCGTAGGCTGGCCTCAAACCCCCAATTCTCTTCCTCAGTCTTTTGAATGCTGGAATTACAGGTGTGCCTGTACCACACCCAAACAGAAAACTGAACACTGTAGGTCTGAGGATGATTTGTTTTAATTTCTGTTTTCACAGTGAACTCCTTTTGGACTCCAAAAAGCTAACTCCACTCAGAATGCAACCATTGTCCCCTGTCATGTGACTGCATCCCCAGCTGTGATGGCCAGCCACTGGCATTCAGACCCAATCTTCTTAGCCATGCTCCCTGGATAAGACAGGTCTTGGTCACAGACTGAACATCATGCTGGAGCCCTGGAAAAACACCAACCATGTGCACTGTATCCCTGTACATTACGACCACAGACCTAGGGAAGACCCCCTACAGGGACCACCTCACACCCTTTCTCCACCATCAGACACCTTCCATGCTTTCATTCTGGTACTCTTGCCTGCAGCATTTGCACACTCTAAGGCACTCTGCCTGTGCTTCTGTCTGGCGCCCACCAACTATAGCTCCAGCCTCCACCAAGGCCACTGCTCTAGCAATGTTCTTCTCTACAGATGACCTTCAGAAAACATCCTCTGAGCATATATGCTGCTGAAGCAAGCACAAAATATCCTCTGAGTATCCTGCCTAGAACACTCTCTTATCATGACTCCTTATTACCTCCCAATTACCACCCCACTGTTCTATTCTTCTCTATAGCAAAATCACCCTAAAAAAAATGTGTTCCTGTGTTGCTCCTGGCTTTCTCTAGCACCCCTCAGTTCTTGCATCCTATTGTCTCTCCTGAGCTAGCTGGAGTCCCTTCTATGCTACATTTTACTCAGTGTGGTATGATTAGATGGCTTCAGAAACCCCACAGGTAGAGGGCTATAACTCTCAATATGTGGATGATGTGTATCAGTTGTTCTGCTTCAAAGCCCATGTGCAATGTGAACAGTGCCCTTCCTGTCAAGTGTACACCCCTTGGGACCCCCTCTTGGATGTGCTTGTCCTTAGGGCATCTGATCCTCACACATACTATAGGCTACGCACAGTGGCTCTGTAATGACTTTCCCCATATTGTCAGCAAGTTTTCTATGGGATGTCCCTGTTGGGTAAGCCACTTAGCTATTGAAGATAAGAGGTAAGAGAGGATTTTGTAAAATCCCAATACCAGCCAAAGGCCCAGAGAAGCTAACAAGATACTGTTACTTTAATTTATAAACTAGTTGGCTGCACATAGAAGGAAACTTTCCTACAGACATGATGCCTCTCTGTAAATGCAATGCTGTTGGTGATTGTTGTGTACTAAGGTAGCAATATCTCTTTAATTGGAGTGTTGATATCATTCATCCTCTGCATTCCTGGCAGAGCTCCTCACCTGGTAATAGTGTATCAGCTCCTCCAGCTCATCTGCATGAATGACAATGTGAAGGCCACATAGCTGTGCTAGGTGGAACTCTTGCCCATCCACACAGGCAAAGCACACCTAGGGAAGGGGTTCAGAGTGAGTGTCCCCAAGACAAGACCCAGTTCTTCAGCAGTGCATGTAGCTGAGAATGCAGAAATACCAAAGAGGCTCATAAACAGGTGGTTCTGAACAAGTAGATTACTGTAAGAGCTACCCAAAACTGGAAGAAAAATTGTATTAATAATCTACAGGCCAGGCTGGGGATTTAGTTCAGCGGTATAAGCACCTGCCTTGCAAGCGCGCGGTTGTGAGCTCGATCCCCAGAACCGATAAAAAAAAAAAAAAAAAAAAAATCTACAGGCCAAGGGAGTGTTTGAGATCATGGAGAACAGAAAATGTATGTATTATTTCCCAAGCTCTGAGATGTGGAGGTTGGTTTAGGGAACTGAAGAATCATGTTGCAATCTGAAGTTTGGGGTATCAAAAGGGTTTAATACAGCTGAAAAATAAATATCATCAGAACATAGTGTACGTGAGTGTAGTTTATATCGGAGCAGCATGTCACCTGGTTCTTTTGTTTTCTGCAATGTACTATGTATGTTCTGCATTGTAACAGGTGTGAGAAATGAAGCAGGCCCCTGTGCAGAGGGGCCATGGAGCTGAGATTCTTATAAGGGCTAGATCACTCTGGGCCAAAATCAGAGCTGAGTTTGCTGCAGTCTCCCTACTTTCTTTACCTTCTATAAACAGCCCATGTTCTCAAAGTGGATAAAGCAGAACATGCACATAAACAATCGCATAACCCAGTTGTCATTAACTTGAGATAATCTCTGGTCTATTATTTTTTCTTTTTTTTGTACCAGGATTTGAACTCAGGACCTCATGCTTGCCAGGCAGGTGCTATGCTGCTGAGCCATATCCCTGACTCTTGGCCTATTATTTTCAAGTGTGACATATATACTAGCACCCCTGCAACTCTCATATACACCAGGGATTTTGTTATACACTATACTTTGTATCACATCCTCCCATGTTGCTGGAAACATCTTTTCTTGTGACTCCCTATTCATTTTGTTTTTTTATTTTTTATTTTTATTTTTGGTTCCAGGGATCAAATTCATGACCTTGTAGCTTGCCAAGCAGGCACTTATGCCACTAAGCTAAATCCCTGGGCTTGGTTTCTTATTTTTGAGACACAGTTTTATTGTGCAGTTCAGGCTGGCTTTGAACTCACTATGAACAAGGCAGTTCTTTTGCCTCAGGCTCCCAAGTGCTGGGCTTACAGGTGTGCGCCACGGTGCATGGCTGACTGCCTATTCATTTTGAACAGGAGAACAGAGTCCAAAAGTACATACTTCTTAACAAAGGCCTTAATATTGAACATTGAAACTGATTTGAATCTTTTTAAAAATCTTTTATTGATGCTTCAGAGATTCATCTCTTTACAAAATTTTGTGTACTTTCAGACAATTCTGATTTATGAGAGCCACTCTACCAATTTGCCACAAAACCCCAAGAAGGCCAGTTTATAGTAACTATGCTACTAGGCAGACAACATGTTTAGGAAGTTGTGTGATAAGACACACAATGCTGAAAATTCCATGGCATTAAGACAGCTTCTGGAAGTTGGTCTGATATGGAGTTGTCCAGGGCCTTTGCCTCCCAACATACATGCTAGCTTATGAAGTTCTCTGAGTCCTAAAGGACTCTCTGCTTGGACCAGAGGTCCATACCTGGGTTTATATTGTTTGGCAGAAGAATGCAGAGTACAACAGGAAGGACAGGAGAGAATGCTTGTCACAAAGTTCTCTCCAGTAGACTTTCTACAGCTTACCTCCTTCCAGGTCCGGGTGCTGTTGGCCTTGCGGCTGCTGTCCACTGCTGCCTGATACTCACCCAGGTGGACCAAGGTGGAAGCTAGGTGGGCAAAGTTAGAAACACTGCTATACAGCAGCTTGGCAGCCTCATACATGCCCTCTTCATAACAGCGGTCTCCAACCTATGGACAAGTTGGGGGTTCTGGTGAGACAGTCTTACACATGAGGCTCTCTAGAGTTGGTATTTTTCTGCTTGCTGAGAAGAAGCATCTTTTTTCTTCTATTGTAATGCTAGGGATGGAACTCAGCTCCTCACACATGCTAGGCAAGAATTCTATCACTAAGCTCCATCTGTAGCCCTCAGAAGGAACATTTTTTTCTAATCATGTAGAGACCCCAGAAAGTGAAGCGAGCCTCCCATCCATGGGCCCTCCCCTCCCCCTACTCCACTTGTGGGCTTCTTCATTCCAGCACCTCTCAAGCTCTGGCTATCATATTCCACATCTGAACCCTCTGGCCAGGCTGTAGAGGTGTGCGCCTTCTGTTCCTGGTTATTCTCCTCTGTCCCCACTACAAACTGCCGACTGTGAGGCTTGGGTCAGCATCACCTGACTGCCACTTACAGATCGTCCTTATTCCCTGACAATCTCTTTGACCACCCTGCTCTAAGGACCTTGTCTTCCTCATGACAGCAGCCAGTCATTGCCACAGCCATACCTTATACCCTGTCAGAGTCCTGCTGCCCCATGAACTCCTACCACAGTTACCTACTGTACCTAGCCCCTACCAGTTCAGCTCACTGTCACCTCTACCAACCAAGTGACTCTACCAACTCCCTACTGCCCCTGCTACTCTGTCTGTGCCAGCTTTTACTAGTTACCCAGCTGGCAGCTATAGTAAAGCTGTGTGGCTCTCAACTGTCTTGATTGCTTTCAGAGCTGATTCTCTGTGTATTCCCTACCTGGGCCTGTAGAGCTACACACAAACAGCAGAAGCACCAAGTACTGATGGGTCTCTGAATTCATAATCATGAACCTCAGACAACCTTGCCATGCTACCAATCCTCCTTCCTTAATCCATATTCTTTCTTGCCCAGCATCCTTGTAACTTTTCTTTTCAAAACTCCAATGGCCAGACATGGTGGTGCAAGCCTGTAATCCCAGCACTCAGGAGGCTGAGGAAGGAGGATTGCTGCATGTTCAAGGCCAGCCTGGACTATATAGTGACTATGACCAGCACAAACTACATAGTGAGACCCTGTCTCAAAACAAAACAGAACAAAACAAACAAAAACACCTCCAATACTTTCTCAAGGGGAGTACATGGGTTCCTATTTCTTGAGAAAATAGACACCATCAGAGCAGTCCTGCAGCACTAGACTGTGGCTGTCCACTTCCTCATACCACCAAGCCCAACTCCACTGATACGCTTGATTTATTCTGTTCCATGTCAAGATCCCAGCCCTGTATCAATATCACCCTCTATATAAAAACCACTCCTGCAACCTTAAGCAACCACTGTTCTTTTCCCAGCTTGAAACAAAACATAACAAATACTGCTCCTTTCAGCCTTACCTTTCCACTTTCCTTCCATGTGTCCTCTGCAATCAGCCTCTTGCCCCTGATTCTGTGAAATGTTCTTTACTCTCCAGATGACAATGCAGTGTCCAGGACACCTCTGTTTGCTCCCCCACCCTTGGGCTACTTCCTACTTCCACTGCTCTTTGCTGCCAGGTAGTGAGTGCACAACTTCTGTCTACAGCCCATGCCACCTCACTTCACACCCCTACTACCAAGTCCACTGTGTGCAGAATTCTGGGATGTGGGAGTGGCAATGAACTTTGTCTGCACTGCAGGCTGCTATGTGCTCATCTGTGGTATGGACTTCTCAAACCTAACTCTTCCATCTGGCTGCATGCATCCACATGACATCCAGCAGAGGTCAGCCCTGATTGAGCCTGGATAGTCCTCACTCTGCTCATAAGCACAGCTCCAAAACATGGACTTGGCCTTGCCTCTCTCTTCTCACACTGACATCAGCAGCAAACCTGTTACTTCTTCCATAGATACATCCAAGGTGAGCTGTACTTTACCACTCATGTTAACAACTTTCTATGCTGTCATCATCAATGCCTGCTACATTCTCCCCAGCCCCTCTCCCTTTCATGTAGGCCAGCTCACACGCTCTGGGACCTCAGTGAACCACAGTCCTGACAAAGAGCCCTGACTCACGGAGGCCAGTAACTCCATCTCCTCTACTACCTTTTACACTTTGGCTCAAAGGTTGTGGTCACCTTGACCCTCTCTACATGGCTCTTGCACACTCCATTAGACCTCTGCGCTTTCACCATTCTGTCTGCTCTAAGGGCTCCCTACAGAGAGATGAGGACTCAGCCCTCACTGAGAAGCCCAGTCTAATATTGAAATGCCCATTCATACACCCCAGGTCATCATCTCATTTCTCCTCTTCACAGTTAACCATTTAACATTCCATCATGTCTCCCCCTCCCCCCACAGCATTATGCCAGGTGTTCCTTTTTTTTTTCATGTCTTTATGTGGGCAGAGATTCAGCTTCTATTTTCAGTCTTACATCTACAGCTTTACACTCTAGTTCATAGTAGAAGCTCAGTAACAGTTTGTTGAATGAATGAGAAAGATCATATTAAGCTACGATCATTTAAGACTCAGAATACATGGAAAATGTATAGAATGATCTAATAAAGATGCAGTTGGCAGACACAGACTGGGAAACACATATAAATGGGTGATGAGCTGGACATGGCCTCCAGGCTGACAGACAGTAGGCAGGCTTGCAATGCTTTGGGTCAATGTGATCCCAGAGGCAGAGATACCCTCCTCTGCAGCCCAGCAGCCACATCAGACAAAGCTCCCCACTTACTTGGCAGTACCTCATATTCCAGAAGACTTGATACTAATTCAGAGGGGGAGTTTGGGCAAAATTTTATTATCTAACAGTTTTATTAATTTTGGGCCTATGAATTCAATTTTTGAAATTATATGATCACTAACTGGAAAAAAAAACTTTGTAAACACAAGCAACTAAAAGAAAAATGATACAGTATGCCCATTCTATATCCCTGAATTGCTCACAGTTCCCACTGTGAGCACTTTTCCAGTCATATGTGTTTATTGTATCATGTGTGCCATTTTTCACCCTGTTTGAACTTGATTTGAAAGGCTTCTTTTAGGGTTGGGGATATAACTCAGTGGCACAAGTGCCTGCCTGGAAAGTGTGAGATTATGAGTTTGATTCCTGATACCAACAAAACAAAACAACCAGATTCTAAATAGTTTTAAAAGTTATACTATATTCCACTAGTGGATGATGTTAATTATTTTCTTTTGTTAGATACTGGCCAATTTTTATTGGTATAAATCATGCTATCACGTTTGAATATGTTCACAATGGGGCCATAATTTGCACGTCTCACTGCTGGGCAGCTCTAATTTGAATTGAGTCTATCAGGTAGCTTGAACCACTGGTGGTACATTCATGACTGTCCCATTGGGCAGTCTATACTCCTTCTCAGGAAGTCTTTGATGACAATAATGCAAAGGAAACCATTGATTTAGCAGGCCACAAGTCATCAAATTACAGTTCCTTAAGGAAAACATTAAAATGCTATAAAAGATAGTAATACAGCTAATTTGTGGAACAGTAGTTGTACATGCATATTATATATACCAGCAATGAGGTACTTGTGATTTGCATGTTAAAATTTAGAGAATTATTATTATTTTTTGGTTTTTCTTTTTTTAAAATTTTATTTACAGAGAAAAAAGAAACAAAACAGAAAAAAGGGTAGTGACAATACAGAATTCCAAAGGGGGAAAAAAAAAATATGGACCGCGTCATGAATTTGCATGTCATCTTTGCGCAGGGGCCATGCTAATCTTCTCTGATTGCTCCAATTTTAGTATATGTGCTGCCAAAGCGAGCATGAGAATTAAATATTGATAAATCATTAACCCATGAAGAAATGCCATGGGTTCAAATTACTGAAAAAAAGTAACATTCACTTTATAAAAGCTTAATCAGAATCAGCAAGAAATGCATGCGAATGATGTAGAGAATGTTACTGAAAATTATCTGAAAAAAATGGGTGCTGCTCTAGCCATTAAAAAAGCCAAGAGCCAGGCATGGTGTGCATCCCTGCAACCCAAGCACTTGGGAGGCTAAGGCAGGAGGATCATTACAAGTTCAAGACCATCCTGGGCTACAAAGTGAGCTCAAGGCCAGCCTGAACTGCATAGCAAGAGTCTGTCTCAAAAAGACAATAAATAAATAAATAAAAATAAGCAAACAAAAAAGCCAAATATATTACGTTTTGCACACTTTACACAAATAAGCTGCTTTTATATATAAAATATTTTAAAACAAATTCATGAACGTAAGTTAATTCAAGGAAAAATCTGTTGATTATAATTTTAATCGGCATGAATAGTATTTATATTTATATATGGGCAGTATTTAAATTCAAGCAACTAACTACATTGCGCATATTTATAGACTTTATAAATTTTATTAGTAAAAAGACTGATAAAAGTGATTAGATCCAGGGCTGGGGATGTAGCTCAGCAGTATAGTCCTGCCTGGCAAGCACAAGGCCCTAGAGTTTGATTCCTGGTACAAAAAAAAATTAGATCCAATAGGATGGTTGGTCATACATGTACCACTGGTGATTACAGCTGGCATAAATGATGAATTGATATTTTTCTTTGTGCTTTCTTCCACTGTCTATACACTTGAAAACTCTTTTCTTATGCAAAGATTCAAATAATATTTCAAAAAATGTTTACTATTTGAAGGATGGGTTAGAGAAATGGCAAGAAAAGAATCAAGTTATGTTATGTATAGGTACAAATTCCCTATAATGAATGTGATAATTATATATACCTAAAATGTACCAATAAACTTAATTAATTAAAAAATAAGGGCCAGGGATTTAGCTCCATGGCTAAAGTGCCTGCCTGGCAACTGCGAGGTCTCAAGTTTGATCCCTAGTACCATAAACAAGCAAAAATAAATCTAACATATGGCTATGCCAATTTCAACTATTCAAAAAAATTTTTTTAATTAAAGAAATACACTCAGCTTTTTTTCCTTTTTCGGTACCAGGAATCGAATTCAGGACCTTGAGTTTGCCTGCAGTTGCTTATGCTGCTGAGTTATATCACTAGTCAACACTCAGTTTTTACCTTTAATTATTTTATCTGAAATTTTATTTTATTATTTTTTGGTCTTTTTTTTTCTTTTTTTGAGACAATGTCTTGCTATGCAGTTCAGGCTAGACTTGAACTCACTTTGTAGCCCAGGCTGCTCTCATACTTGCAACAATCCTCTTGCCTGAGTCTCCTGAGTGCTGGGATTATAGGCATGTGTCACCACACCTGGCATGGAATTTTATTTTGATTAAAGAATTATATAATGAATTTTTCATCCCTTTCAAAGTGTTAAAATAATTTTCAACAATTGGAACTTATTTTGAAATAAAAATTCAAAACACACTTTTGCATTATTTCAATAAACTATGTGTTCTTTTTCAAAGGTACACTACTACTTTTTTTTTTTTTTTTGGTACTAGGGATCAAATTCACAACCTCGCACTTGCCAGGCCGGTGCTTATACTGCTGAGCAAAATCTCTGGCCTCTATGTGCCCTTTTTGAAGGATAGGACATCTGTAATACTATAGAGTTAGAATACATTTTCATTATCCCTTCATTTCTCTATCACTTTTTCCAGGGGATAATATTTCATTTGCATGGGAGGCTTTATTATTAATTAGATCTTTCTTTCATTTAGTATTGTCTTTGGTTAGGGTTTATTTAAACATTTTTGTCTTATTTCCATTTAAAAAGGACTGCTTTTTTCCCCCATTATTTTATCGAGTTAATGTGGGCAATATGGGAAGGTTACTAATTTTCAATATATATCTTTCATGTACCAGATTATTAAGTCTGAGTTAGTTTGTTCATTTTGTTTTCTTGTGATAAGAATAACACCTGCACATTAAGTCCTAACATCTCTGCCTCTAGGAGGGCCATTGTTTGTTTTGTTTTGTTGTTTTGTTTTTGAGATACGGTCTCTAACTCATAATGACTTTCCTGTCTCAGTATCCTGAGTGCTAAGATTACAGGCATGAACACCTCACAAGGAGGGCCATTGAGATGTGCATAGCTGATGACAAGTCAAATTCCATAAGGTTTAATTTCTATTAATGACAGCAAAGTTATATAATTTTATATGTGGCTTGTTTCTCACTATCATGAATATGTGTCATTCTAAGGAGGATTCCTGGCCTACCTATGACTGTGGTAGTTCCTGTCCCAAGGGGGCACAGCCTACCTGCTGGATGTTGGCATTGTTGGGCCCATTAATACAGTCTTCTAGCTCAGATAGACGGTTGCTTTTAGCCAATGCAAAAATAAGTTCAGTTTCTATACAGGACTCATGGTCCTTTCTCCGGGCCATCTTCAGGTATTTCACTAGATCCTCCCAGTTGTCTAAGGGCAAAAAAAAAGACAAGTTAGGCCAGAGATGGTCATTTCAAATGGAGGCTCAGTTCCTTTTGTTCTGTCCTTAGCCAGACATGTTTATCATTCCAGTCATGCCTCATGGGCAGCTCAGACTCCAGGAAAAACCTACAAGGTCTTAGCTTTCCTCAGTAAATAAAGCTCTACCCAAGGAAGGAGAAGGGGAAGTGGCAGAGCTGTATGTGAGTCACTCCTGGGGACAGGAGTCTCCTTGTCCCCAAGCAAAGACTTCACTAGGTATTGGGGTACTTATTCTAGCCCTTGGAGAGGACAGTGCTACAATCAACTAGATACACCAGAAGAATATCCCCAGGAAACTGGGGATGAGTCACTGAACCTTAGAATTATCACAACTGTAATTATCTATGTATCAAAACTACTTAATCTTACATATATAAAAAGGAAAGGCAACAGTCAAGTAGACTGAAAAGCAAGTACCAGTAACAGTAATATTAATCTCAGATTCTTTTGGAAAACTTTTTCTCACTGTTTTCTGTGATTTTTCTGGATGTAAAATACACTGACATTCCTGGGAATCTCTTCAACCTCTTGCCTTGGTCATGTATCACACTAGTGAGAAGCAGGGCCCTAGAGAGGGTATTTACTTACTGTTCTTATTGGCTGCCTGAACCACCTCCAAGTAAGAGGCAGGGTCATCTGCCCTGATGTAGGAGTCAATGGCTTCCTTCACCAAGTCCTTTTCCAGTTGAGCTCGGGCCAGCTGACTCCATACAGCAGGCTCATTGCACCTCTCAGCAAATTCATACGCTCGATCTAGATTTCCAATGTGCTCAATCAAGACCTAGGGTTAGAGAAGGACTTGAATTGTTCACAACACCTAGTCAGCTCCAGGAGGCAAATGTTTTGTTTGGTTGCTCATTCTGTCTAAAGTTGCATGATCATTTTAATTCAGTGCAAAGCAACTGGGCATTGTTTGTTTGTTTGTTTGTTTCTTTCTTTCTTTCTTCTTTTTTCTAAGTATCTCTTGGATGAATTAACAGAGACAAAAGTCATTGTAAGGGGAAGGCACTTGTGGTGGGAGTCCCAGACAGAGAAGAGATAAACTAACAAAGGCATAGACAAAGGGCTGACTGTGAACCCAGTTTCAGGTACCAAAGTCTAAGAGAGTGGTGGGGATTAGAAAGGACACTAGCAGAGAAGGTAAAGGATCCAACCAATTGGGAGGAGCAGAGAGGAGCAAAGCATCCAAAAGAAGATGCACTGGATGTCTGAGTGTCTGACACCCTTAGTGATGACAAAGGCCTCCAGGAGGCATGTGCAGTACAGCATGGGATGCTAGGGCTCTACAAGACTGCCTGCAGCACCCACCTGGATTGCTGAGACATCGACATTAAACTTGTGGAAGATGGCAAAGGCCTCCTCATACAGTGCGTTGCTGATGGCAATGCTCGCAATGTCAGGGGCATCATAGTTGTCCAGGTGACTGATGTACTCCATGACCCGTGTGTGATCTGCCTTGATGGCAGTCAGGATCAGCAGATTTTGGAGATTCCTGTGGAGATGGGGTGGTCATCGTGGTGTCCAGGAATGAATGTTGCACAGAGCACTCTTCAGCGAGTCAGGCAGCCCAAGACACACCTTTTTTTTTTTTCAGTTATTGAGAATTGAACCTTGGCCCTTCAAACTGAGCTACATCCTCTGCCCTTTTTACTTTTTATTTTGAGACAGGGTTGAGTTAAGTCACTAAATGGCCTAGTCAACTTGCCTCAGCCTCCCAGAATACTAAAAGTAATCAATTACCTTTAGGTGTGAGAAAAGGTAATTAATGTACATATACATGACCAATAAGTAGATACAAGAGAGATCTGTAATGTATATGAACCCTAAAGAGAAACATTATGGCAAAGTCTCAGGGAAGTATTAATAAGAGAATCAGAACATGACCAGTTACTGGGAAGGCTGCTCTGGTTTCCCAGTAGCCCAGTTGTCTAACTCAGAGATACTCTGCCATTCTTTATAGTTTTGCCACATAAACTATACTACCAAGGAATATAGGTAGTTTAACATGTTTTTGAACTATGCTTTTCTTCAATCATACTAGATTGTATTATAAAATTTTTCTGTTACTTTATTAAAAAATAGAAAAAAAATTAGCCAGGTATGATGATGTATATGATGATGTATACCTATAATTCCAGCACTATTAGAGGTTGAGGCAGGAGGATCACAAGCTGAAGCCCAGCCTGGGCAAGTTAGTGAGAGCCTGTCTCAAAATTAAAAATATAAAAAGGATTGTGACTGTGCTAATTGCAAAAGCTCTGGGTTCAATCTCTAGTACATGAAGGTAATGCACCATATATCAAGAACCTAAAAAAGAAATATCACATGAACATTACCAAATAATTCAGAAAAAGCATATGATGATCCAATACCTGTTAATGGTATTTTCAACTAGCAATATAAAGAAACTTTTTGAATTTGATGAGTATATCTATATAAAAAGCTCACAACTGGCTGGGCGTGGTCCATGCCTGTAATCCTAGCACTCTGGGAAGTAGAGGCAGGAGAGCAGGTTTAAGTTTAGCCTGGTAATTTAGCAATTTAGTGAGATCTTCCTCCAAAAGGGGGATAGGGTGGGACCATAACTTACTATGAAGGTCCTAAGCAAACTGTCCCCACCAAAGCTAATGGTGGGAATCTAGATGTTTTCCACTTCGATCACGGATGAGATAATGATGTCCATTTTCACCAAATTTGCAGGCAATATTATTGGGGAGAAAAAAATTTTTTTTTGTCTTTTTGAGACAGGGTCTCACTATGTAGTTCAGGCTGAACTTAAGCTCACTTTGTAGCCCAGGCTGGTCTCAAACTCACAATAATCCTCCTGCCTCAGCCTCCTGAGTGCTGGGATTACAGGCATGAGCCATCATGCCCAGCATTATTGGGGAAAAATTTAAAAACCTCACAAAGCAAGGTGCCATTTATAGTTTCAGATACTCTAGAACGCTGAGGCAGGAAGACTGTGTGAGCCCAAGGAGTTCAGTGTCAGGAGCTCAAAGGAACATTTCAAAACAAAACAAACAAGAAAAAAAATCTCAGAATCTGCCAAAAAAACCCAAAAAACCCTAGAAACTAGTAAGTAAGTTTAGTAAGGATGTAGAATAAAAGGTGAACATAGAAAATCAACTGTATTTCTATATACAGGTAATGTTCAGCAATGTATAATTGCAAATTAAAGAAATGTAATTACAGTAAAATGTTAGGTACAATCTAATAAAATACATACATGATCTATATCACCTTTACAAACTCAACATAGCAAAAGATACCAATTCTCTCTAAACTGATTTATAGACTTCAGGTAATTCCAATCAAAATCTCGTCAAATTTTCTTATAGGATAGATAAGCTATTTCTAAGATGTAC
The DNA here is from genome assembly GCA_004027455.1 of Hydrochoerus hydrochaeris. NCBI lineage: Eukaryota > Metazoa > Chordata > Mammalia > Rodentia > Hydrochaeridae > Hydrochoerus > Hydrochoerus hydrochaeris. Next base: position 91,768 of record PVLA01001791.1, on the reverse strand, counting down.
ATGAAAAACAAAGGAACTAGAACAGGTAACATTTTTTGAAAAATCATGAAGTTGGAAGAATCATGTATACTAGGCCAACTGATTTTTGATAAAGACGCAAAAACAATTTAATGGAGAAAGAACAGTATTTTCAACAAATAATGTCAGATGAAAAAAAAAATGAACTTCATCCTAAATGTCACACCTCAGCAAACATAGGATCATAGATCTAAATCAGAAGCTATAAAACTTTTGAGTGAAACATAAGAGGAAATCTTATGTGACCTAGGATTTGGAAGAGTTCTTTTTTTTTCTTTTTTAGTACTGGGACTCAAACTCATGACCTTGCACTTGCCAGGCAGGTGCTGTGCCGCTGAGCTATAACTCTGCCCCTGGAAGAGTTCTTAACATCAAAGCATACTTCATAAAAGAAGATTTATGAAACAGACTTTATCAAAGTTAAAATTTTAAGCTGGCCATGGTGGCCCCACACCTATAATCCAAGCACTAGGAAGGCTAAGGCCAGAGGACTGTGAATTCAAGGGCTACTAGCACCGTGAAACAAATACTAAAACTTTTGTTCTGTGAACAACACTAGGAGAATACAAAGAGTATCTATAGAATAAAAAAACTGTATGCAAGCAACATTTCCAACAAAGGACTTGGAACTCTCATAACTCAACAATAAAAAAAAAAACCAACTAAAACACAAGGCAAAAGATTTAAAATGATACTTTGAGCAGGATATATGGATAGTAAATAAGCACATAAAAATTGCTCAATATCACTAGCCATTAGAGAAATGCAAGTTAAGACCACTATATGCTTAGGCTAAAATAAAAAATACCAATAATATCAAGTATAGGTGAAGATGCAGAAAAACTGGAACTCTCACATACTGTTGGTGAGAATGCAAAATGATACAACCATTCTAGAAAACAACAGTTTGGCAGTTTCTTAAATAGTCTGACATACACACACCATATGATCCAACAATTACTGGGTTTGTTCAAACAAAAACCTGGACAAAAATGTTTGTAAGTGTCTGTATTCATATTTATTCTAAACTGAAAATAACTCAAATGTTTATTTTCTATCCTTTCTTATTTCTTTCATTTATTTATTTTTGAGACAGGGTCTTGCTTTGTAGTTTCAACTGTCCTTGAATTCACTATGTAGCCAGGCTGGCCTCGAACTCACAGTGATCATCCTGCCTCAGCTTCCCAAGGTATGCACCATCATGCCCAGTCCTTCTTTCCTCCCTTGCTTTCCTTACTGTCTTTACAAATGTCCCTTTTAAAGGTAAATAAACAAATGTAACATATTTATACAAAGAATACCATTCAGCAATAAAAAAGAATGTATTACTGATATACACAATGACTGGGATGAATCTCAAAGGCATTGAGAGTGGAAGAAGCTGAGTGAAAGAAGCCAGTCTTTGCATTTACTTTATACTTAAATTATTTCCGTGCCATAAGTTTTTGTTTCTTCAGTTTCTTCTGGGATATCTTTTCCTTCTATGCAACTTCCTTCTCTGATTTAGGAACAGTTGGCTTCTTTTCAGTAAGGATCATCTCAGTGTGGCAAGTACAGCAGTGCATCTTGGTATGTTCATCTTGATATGTTCAATAACCAGAGAATCTACATCTAAACCCTTAAGTTTAGCATTACTCTCTGCATTTTTAAGCATGTGCAGTAAAAATTCAGCACTCTTTTTGGGCCACCGACCCTGGGTCTATCCCACTGTTTGGCCTGGACAACACCTACCAACTCCACCATTGTAACTCTAGTTTAATTTTTTTTTTATTATTATTATTTTTTGTACCGGGGATCAAACTCATGACCTCACACTTACCAGGCAAGCGCTTGAGCCACTGAGCTAATTCCCCAGCCCCACTGTCACTCTAGAATGGCACACATTAATTTTTTTTTAACATTAATGCTTCTTTAACATGACATCTTTCAGATACTTGGTGGCCTTTCAGATATGCATACTCTTGATGGCCCAGGCAGTGTCACAGGTGTCCTTAAAGTGAAGATGAAGATTTTAGTCTTGTGATTTGCATCACTTTTTGGAGTTTTCTGGGTCAAGAGAATAGCAAATCATTTTCATAGGTCACCTTAGGCCACTTACAGGAAGAGCAAGAAGCCAGTCTTAACAGCACACATTGTATGATTCCATTAACATAATGTTTGGAAAAGGCAAAACTAGATTGGAAAGGTGGATGCCAGGTGTTAGGGGCTGGCAGGAGGTATAAGTAACTAGCAAAAGTGAGTGGTTTTTGTTTTTTGGATTTTTTTGGTACCAGTAATCAGATTCAGGACCTTGTGCTTGCCAGGCAGGTGCTGTGCCCCCTGAGCTATTATCTCTAGCCTCAACATGAATGTTATAGGATAATAAAAGTATTCTATATCCTTATTGTGAAGGTAATACAAATCTATACAAGTATTCACTCAAGGTCAATTTTATTATATGATAATTTTTAAAGAAAAAACAAAACAGTTGTGATGGTACATGCTAACCTGGGCACTTAGCAAGACCCTAAAGCCTTCTCAAAATAAAAAAAGGTAAAAAAGAGCTGAGGATATAGCTTAGTATGGGTTCAATCTCCAAGTACCCCCTTTTAAAAAAAGGGGATATAGCTGTGGCATAAGCACCTGCCTAGCAAGTGTGGGGTCATGAGTTCGAGTTCTAGCACCAAAAATTAAAAAAAAAATTTAAAAAGGAAGGATGGAAGAAAGAACAAATAGATAAGACAGATTTGAAAAGCTGAGGCAGGAGGCTCATGATTCCAAGGTCAGTCTGAGGTATACAGTGAGATCTGTCTGGGGTTAAAAAAATAGGAAATTTCCAAAGTTGTCTAGTGTTCTACAGTAGGACTATATCACAATCTATTTGTTTATTGATGGCCTACCTAGGTTATTCTTAGATTTTTCTACTGGAGACCATATTAATTTGAGCACTTTGTGCATCCCCTAATATGCACCAGCTGAGTTCCTCTAGGGTTCATAATCAGGGTAAGAAATTTGTCTTCTGGCACCACACTGTTTTCAAAGTATAAAGAGCACTCACAGTAGGGGAACTTGAGAGGCCCAGTTACTCCACATCCTCAACAGCACTGATGAGAGAGTGAGATTCTTGCTGCCTGCAAGAGCCAAGGGCCTAGGGAGCACATGGTAGATTCCCTCTGTCCTCTTCTATGCCTAATGAGGGTGAATCCTTGCATAAACTGCCTTTCCTCTCACCAAAGGGCCTGTTCTAGTGTTTTTTTTTTCTTTCGTTAACCCAAGTTATGTTTTTTTTCCATTATATACATTTTCTCCATACTAGTCTTTTGTTAGTTACATTACATTGCAAATATCTTCCCCATTTGTCACTTTTCCTTTTCTCAGTTTCTTTATGATAAAGTTCTTAAGCTTAACATAGTCTTACTAGATTTTTCATTAAAGAGTTGTTTGTTTTTATGATGGGCTAAAGAACTTATTAGGTCATTTATATTCTTCTAAATGTAAAATATAATAATATAGTTTTGACATTTACCTTTAAATCTAAATGTAAAATATAATAATACAGTTTTGACATTTACCTTTAAATCTTTTCATACCCAATTTATAATATAGTCAATTTTCCATTTAATGAAAAGTCACTGTGTTATAAATTTTTATATGTATAGAATACATATGGATCTTTTTTGGGGTGGGGGTTGAGATAGGGTCCCACCATGTAGTGCAGGCTGGCTTTGAAGTGGCTTATGTAGCCCAGGCTGGCTTTGAACTCACAGTGATCCTCCTGTCTGTTTCCAGAGTGCTGGGATTATAAACATGCACCACCACACCCAGCTAGGAATCTTAATTCTGCTAAAACTGTCATGTCCTATTTTAGTTTTATAATAATTTTACATTATGGTGAGAACCTTCTACCCAAACACCTACTTCAATCCCTCAAATAACTAGTACTCATTTTAGTAGCATATTGACTACTTTTGGCCTTTTATCTCTGTGTTTTAAAATCTCTTTGTCTAATCCCAGAATGTGGGAGGCTAAGGCAGGAGAACCACTGTGAATTTAAAGCCAGCCTGGACTGGAAAAACATTCATACATATTCACTGAATACATGGTATGCAAATCCTTTGAAGCAAGATTACAATGCAATTAGCTGTCAATAGTTATGCTTCCCTTTAAAATGTCTTTACTACTGTCTTTTAATACATGCTTTAAAATATATTTATTGCCTTTAAAAAATTAACTATTAATCATTTGGAGAGATGTGCTAAAATTGCCTAACATAATAATCTGCCAGTCTCCTTGTGGTTAACTTTTTCTTTATACATTTTGAGGCTTTATTGTTAGGCACATGTAAATTCAGAATTATCTCCTTGATGATGGAACCTTTCATCATTATGCACCTGGTCTACTCTATAATGCTCGTTACCACCAGGTGTGGTGGCTCACACCTATAATCCCAGGCTAAGGCAGGAGGATCTTTTCAAATTCCAGACCAGCCTAGGCTACAAAGTGAGTTCAAGGCCAGCCTAAACTGCACAGACCTTGTCTCAAAAAGACAAAAAACCCCACTAATGCTTGTTATATTAAAGTCTATTTTCTGATACTCATGTAAGTATACTAGCATTTTCTAAGTATGGCATTTTCTTTTAAAATTCTTTTCAACTTTTCATAAACCTTATGTTTTAGATGTGTTTCATAAAAAGCATATTCATGGTTTTGTTTCTCTATCCCACCTAGATCTTATAATCACTTAACTAGAATGAAAGATCCATAACATCTAATGTAAGGAGAGGTTTCTTACTAGATGTTGCACCTTTTGTAGGGCCTCAGGGTTTGTTTCCTTGACTTTTATAGGAGAATCACAGCCTAGGTTCAACAGGATCTGGCAATAGTCAGACCATTCTATAAGCTCCTTTATTATTTTCTATTTTCTGACTTATTTAGTTGCTAGCTCACTGCTTCATTTTATCTATCTATTATCTATCTATCTATCTATCTATCTATCTATCTATCTATCCATCTATCTATCTATCTCACTGCTTCATTTTAAAAGGTAATTTATTTAAAAATTTATATTTTCCTAGTGATAGGATCTATCTGAGTTTCCAGGCATCTGGTATGTCATACTGTCAGTCCAGGTCATTTTTATCTACACATGAAACTATGTCTGGTGAAACAGTCACCGAAAAAAAAGAATGAGAACTCCAAAGACCTCCTGCATATGTGAGAAGCAGCAGTGTTCAAGAGGTAGCAGAATCAGACCAACCTACTTGTAAGCGACTAGAAGGACCCACAAGCTAATGTCTATTGAGAAAGTATGTCAGACAGCATGGCAGAATACTCTAGCCACCTCAGGCTAGAGTATTCTCTTAGCTGACCTTAGTAGTCAGCTTATGACTCTACTAAAATACATAGTAATCACACAGTCCATAATTTACCATGCAGCATATCCAAATTTAAAAGCAACCCCTTCCTCCTTTCTGCAGTACCACAGCCCCCTCAAAAGCCTATCTGGGTGCTGGGGATTTAGCTCAGTGGCACAAGTGTTTGCCTGGCAAGCATAAGGTCATGAGTTTGATCCCCAGTACCAAAAAATAAAACAAACAAACAAACAAACAAACCAACAAAAAAACGCCTTTCTGGTCTACAAAATAAATCTTACAATTAAATCTGTATAGTAAGATTTATGATGTTAAAACACTTTAACCTGGCACAGCCTCTATGATGATAAATTTTGTTTTGTTTTTAGATAGGGTCTTGTTATATAGTTTATGTTGGTCTTGAACTCACTATGTAGCCCAGACTGGCCTTGAACTCCTGGAAATCAGCTTCCTGAGTGCTGGGATTAGAGGTGTGCACCACCACTCATGGCACTCTGTTGGTGAACTGGGAAGTGGCAACATGTTAGCTAACTGCATGGTGAAATACACTATCTGATCCCATGACATTTGTCTTGTTCCCTCTGCCAGCACCGTTCCCACACATTTGGTTTCTATGTCCTACTTCCACCAAGTCTCCCCTATTTGTGTACCCCATTCTGGATCTCCTGCTACTTCTTTCCAAGCTTTTTTTGGTTCACTATGATTTCAAGCATTTAACACATGCTTATAATATTACAGACCTTTATCAAAGAGCTCTCCTTCTCTGAGCCTTGTGGTTCCACAGTAGTATATGTGTTATGGATTGAAAACTGGTGGTCAACTCAACACCAGCTGGATTACATCAGCATGGTGCTGGGCGTAGATGTTTCACCTGAGGAAGGTTGCCAGCATAAAGGGAGATGTGGAGAAGAAGCTATTTACGTTAGTGCGTTAAGCCGTTAATGGGTTGAGGTGTTGTGGGTTCTCATATGAGTTGCTGTTTGAGCCATTGGTTCTCCCGGAGAAGCTCTGGTCTTCACAACGAGCATTGCTTTCTGGCCCCGGAGGGGAAATGTGTGCCACTTGGTCTCCAGGATGAACTCATCACACTGGCTTCCTGGCATGTACTCGATTGTACTTGTCATCAGAGGAGCTCAGGGCCTCTGTGTCGCTGAGGATGGCTGTGGTGCTTTTCAGGACAGCCCTAGTCTTGTGAGTGTGACTGCTTGGCTCTAGTGTAGAACCCTCAACCTACCAGCACAGCTCCTTCACCCTGCTGGCATAGATGTCCTAGTTTCACCGCTGACCTTTTGGCCTTCCCAGCATGGATCCGTAAGAGAGACTGGCCTGAGTCCTTCTTGTGGGCTCTAGACCTCCAGTTGGACTCATGGGAGGCACTGCCATGAGCACTGGGTCTTCATTTGGACTCATGTGGGACATTGCTGTGGGATTCAGGCCCTTAGCTAAATATTCTATGTCTTTAGTGATGTGGATAGATTTCCTACATTTTCTTGTGTTAACCCTAGGCGACCATCATAAAAATATTATAAACTCCATGTCCTGTTTCTAATTGTTCTCTGTGTAACCCATGAGTACAACAATAGGACAGAACAATGAGAAGAATGAAGACTTCTGGGAAAAGCAAAAATTTGGCAGGGTTCTAAGACACAGCAGGATTTAAATAAAAGAAGGGAAGGTTGGACTGCAGACTCACAGGTAGTAAGAAGCCTGGGGCACAGCCCCTGAGGTGAGGAAGACAATATATCCTGGTGTGTGAACATCAAGCAGCTGTCTGAATCTAACCCCAGCCACTGCCACCCCAGCACACCCTTACCTGTGCTCGCTAAAGACAGAGTTGTCCAGAACAATCTTCTCTAGTAGTTCTATTAGTTCGTTAGGCAAGTCGGCTGTCATAAAGGCTTTGACAGTGACTGAGACCTCTTCAGGATCCTGGGTTTCTGACAATGCTGTCTGTACCACCTGGGTTTAAGAAGCATTTAAAAGAACCTAGTTAGAGTTGACTCAATACTGTAACTTTGAAGCTAGGGGTAAAGTTCAGTAATAGAACATTTGTCTAGCATGTATGAGGTCCTAGGATTGATCCCCAGGAGTGCTAAAAAGTAAAACAACAACAACAATAACAACAACAAAGATTGTATCTTCAAAGGTAAGCAGAAAGAATGATTCTCCAAGGTGTTCTGGAGCACACAAAGAAGAGAACATGGGAGATTTCCTCAACACAGAAAGGAAAGGGCAACTTGGAGTCAACCTCAGGGAATTCTGTTTGCCCTACTTTGATAATCAGTTTTCTCCCTCACATCAAGAATTACAAGCTGGGTGGTGTCACTGTGAGTTTGAGGCTAACCAGGGTTACATAGCAAGACCCTGCCTAAACCAAAAAACAAAAAACAAAATAGTTATAGATCCTACTATCTGTTCCAATGATCATACTAAGTGTACTTTAGAACAGATGATATAGCACACTAAATAGGGATGTGAAAGTTTACTGTTAGCTTGTTTTGTGAAGTCACTATTCATAGCAAACATGGCCTTCCTGCAGCACATTTTGAGACGGCACAGTCCACTCCAATGGGGAGGTCAAGTGCAACCAGAGCTATGTAGCCTTTCTACCAGACAACACTGAGAACCACCCTCAGAAGGAAAGCCAACAAAAGACTAGCCGTGCTCCCCATCATCCAACTACAGGTGATTCACCTACCCAAAACCTCATATAGGATGAAACAACAGTTTTCCAAGGAGGAGATATCCCACTAACAGTAGGTCAGAAAACCAGCACTATTTTACTTGTGCTCTGCATGAGGGGCCTTCAGTGGCTTTGGGGGGGGGGTCTATCACTTTTGCCATTTCTGGAGTTCCTCAGAGGTGAGTAATGCCAGTGTCTTAATGAGGAAGAACAGACATCTGAGGACATCTCACAGTTGACATGTACTTCTCACTATGAATTTTCACCTTGAATCTTTATATTTGGAGATAGGATCTAGTTATGGAGCCCAGGCTGACTTTAAACTGTGATCTTCCTGCCTTGACCTCCTAAGCACTAGGAATACAAGCATATACTACTGCATCCAGCTTTCACTTTGATCTTGAGGGGCCTGAGAGAGGTCCAAGATCAAAACCTTGCAGGTGTATTCAACGGCATCATGAGATGCAAAATTTCCACATTGGTGCAGCTTATAATAATCAAGACAAGCATGCCAAGTACTTAAGAGAGAAGGAACCAACACAGCAGCTAAACAACTAAACATCCCAGGTCGATCCACAGAAGAATATGTGCTTTCTGGTAATCCAACAGTAAAATCTATCAGTTCTTAAAAATCTTAGAGTCAGGGCCTGGGATTTAGCTCAGTGGCATAAATGCCTGCCTGGCAAGTGTGAAGTTGAATTCAATCCCCAGTTCAAAAAAAAAAAAAAAGACCACAAAAAACAAACACCTTAGAGGCAGGCATGGTAGCACACCCCTGTAATCCTAACACTCAGGAGACTGAGACAGGAAAATCACCATGAGTTCAAGGCCAGTCTGAACTACACAGTAAGACTGTCTCAAAAAAAACCAAAACCAAGGACTGGGGATTTAGCTCAGTAGCACAAGGTCATGAGTTTAATCCCCAGTACAACAAAACAAAACAAAACAAAACAAAAAACACCCTTAGAGCAGTTTATTTATTAATTTATTTAGTTTTATTTTTTTGGTACCAGGGATCAAACTTGCAACCTCATGCTTGCCAGACAGGCACTTATACTGATGAGCTAAATCCTTGGCCCCTTTATTTAGAGCAGTTTAAACAAACAGGTACACACAGCTGGTTGTCATGGCATGTGCCTATGGTCACAGCTACTTGGGAGGCTGGGACAAAGATCTCTTGAGTCTGGGAACTTGATTTTAGCTTTTTGTTTTGAAACAAGAGTCTTGCACATACCCCAGGATGGACTTGACCCTAAGAATTTGAGACCAACTTGGGCAACACAGTGAGACCATGTCTCAAAAAACGGTCAGGCATATCTGCAATCCCAGCACTTGGAAGGCTGAGGCAAGAGGACTGCCATGAGTTTGAGGCCAACCTCGGCTACATAATGAGCTTGAGGCCAGCCTGAACTATACAGTGAGATTCTGTCTCAAAAGAAAAAAAAAAAATCATAATGCATACACAGGTTATTTTAACTAAATTTCTACCTTTTGTTTTAATTGACACAGAATGCTCAACCTAAGGTAATCTCAGGACACTGCTTTCTTTAAGTACACTTTGTATGATAAGGATCTACTTCAGACACTGAAAGCAGTCTGCCCCTGTTGTGTGCTCCCAATCAGAGGGAGACTGCAATAGAGTGTCCCACCAGGAGGTGGCTACAGATGATCAATTAGAGCAGACTTAATGACCAACTCAGCAGCTCCACACGAGACAAGAATTCCCAATGGCTGTACTTCAGTGCAATGTTAGAGTTGCCCTCTTCAGGGGCCAATACAAGGTCAGTTGTAGGATGTATCTGATGGCTGGACTACACCAGGACAGATCTGCTATCTGTGAACTTGGAGGTAGAGTCTTAGAAAATCTAAGCAGACTCTGTCTCTAGCCCTTTGTTCAATGTTTTTAGGTTTGGGGGAAGGTTAAATCTTCGGGCCAGTCCTCAAGATGTTTAATTCTGATGTTGATATAATAAAGACTGAAAACAATATGAACTTCTATAAATCTAAAAATATTTCAAAACAAAAAGTTTATTAAAAATTATGGCATAGGGTTGGGGATATAGCTCAGCAGCACAAGCGCCTTCCTGGCAAGCATGAGGTTGTGAGCTCAATCCCCAGTACCAAGAAAACCCCAAAACAAATAAACAAAAAAAACCTAAGAAGGTAAAATTTAGTATAAATTAAGGTGAAATTCAGTCTTTGGGCTTAAAGCATTTGCCCAGCAGGTTGGCAAGGCATACAGGGAAGGTGGGAGCTTTATTTGATCATGTGCTCAGTGCTGAAGCTACTTGTTGGACCAGGGTGTTATTCTCTCACTAGTCTTGGCTATCCTTAAACAGTACGCCAAGAAGTCTTGGGCACAATGCTGAAAGCAATAGAGGCACTGTCTGTTAATATCTATAAGGGTGTGACCCAGGGTAGGCCTCCTCTAGAGCGGAAGGAAGCCTGCCAAGAAGCTGAAGCAGATTCCCACCTGCATGGCTACATCTAATAATGACCCTAGTTCCAGCACTACATTCAGCCCTAATGAAGTGCTAGACAGTCACAAGAGATGACTAGATAAGGGAAGTCAGCTGAGACATGTTGGGAGCCACTTAACTTCTGTCAATAAGAGGCTAAGCTAAAAAAAAAAACATTTAAGAATCCAGTATGCAGGCATATCATCAAGTATTGCTTTATAAGAGGCTGCCCAACTCTGCTTTAGATATAAGAGTCAACTCTCTTCCTTAAGTCAATAATGACTCCAAGTCAGCACACCCTTGGCAACTGAGCCATTTCTAGACAAGCTACTTTCCTGCAGAAGTAGCTTGTCTTCTTCAGTCTTTAACAGCTATAGGATGATTAAATGAAACAACACACTAGTCACTTGAGCCACAAGAGGATTAGTGGCCACAATGCAGGCATACATACATCCCCTTCTGTGCCTTACCTGGTCAATGAGCTGTCTCCTAGATGGGTTGGTCTCTTCAAGGACATGGGCCCAGAGTTCGGGATCCTTCCTGCGAACCAGGTAGCGGGCCTCACTTTTGAACAGAGAGTTCTCGTTGCAGACCTGAAATAAGCACACTGCTGTGTAACTCCATGCAGACAATGGTGGCACACCTCAGTGAGTAACTGCTCCCTACTTTTGTGTACAGATAGCTGGAGTCTAGGCTTTAACAACTGACAAACAGCATCCCATACTGTTAGCACTGTACTTCTTGGAGACAAATTATCTCAAAATACTCCTTTCTAACTTTGTAGGATCATAATCATCATCCTTATGTGATAATGGAATATTGTGCATCTTGTGCTGTCTGAGTCACCATCACTAGCCCAGGAAGCTCTTGAGGAGACAAAATATGGTGTGGGTGGGAACTAAATTTTTAATTTTAGTTTAAGTAGTCACACTGTAGTCAGCTCCAAACTACCTCTAAAGTGTTATCAAAATATTCCTGAACAGGTATAAAACAGCATACACACTGCAATGTTTCAAGGCCTATGAAATTTAAAATGTGCTTTCAGTAACTGAATATGATATCTTTAAGCCATCAGTTGTCCATGAGGGTGTTACAGTGTGTGAGGCATTTGCTAAGTGTTGGTAAGAATCATATCCATTGAGTATCAGATATAGGGTTGAGTGATTTGAGTGTCTGCAAAGGTAACATGGGGCTGTCTATTGTGCAAGACAGGAGGTGAGAGCAGGCTGGCACAGTGCCTACTGCACACCACAGCCCTCTCTTAGACAGAAAGACTTGAGTGAGCACCTCTTATCCAGTAAACTTGGTCTTACCAAAATAACATACTGCCTCATAGCACAGATAAGTGCTAAGATCTCAAAGAAGTCATTAAACTGTGCTTTAATGAAAAGGTGGCAAATTAAGCCAAAAAGTGGCTTAGTGGTGTCAAACTAAGGAAAAAATGAAGCTTTATAAAAACTTGTTCTTCAGAGCCTGCCAGGTGAAAGGTCATATCCATTCAGTCCTCTGGTTATTTTGTCTGAAAACTAGGATAGAAGGAGAAGCTGGTAACTCTTTTCCATCTTTTACTCTCCACATGCACATCTAACACATGCCATCCTTGGCTGCTGAGTATTTACCAAGGGCTCTGAGGTGCTAGGGGTAAACAGGTGAATACATACAAGGAGCTTACAGTTCAATAAACATTAGAGACAACCATATGAGATTTCTGGAGTTTTACTTCCAGAGGTTAAGCACCAATAGTTCATATGGCTCAACCTACACACATAATTATGTACATGCAGATCCAACCTGGGAAGATACTGACAGGAAACTAGTTAAATGTTTCAAGGCTAGCAATGAGTAGCCATGGGGAGGGCACAAGAGGAGCTGTCTTTTAGGGGGCCTTTGGGACAAGGAGGAGTTGAGGAATGCAGACCTCTCTAGGTGGGGTAGCAAGAAAGAAGCTAACTGAGTCAATGTGGAGGAGAGTCCCCGGTGGTCACGGGTCAGGTTAAAGAGTTCAATTTTGCCCTCAAGTCCCCACTGTCCACTGAGGACATAAGCAGAGAGGGGATGGGTCAGAATCAGGTCCAAATCAGCCCACAGACATAATACATACAAACATGCCATAAGTAGGTCACAACAAAGTGTCAGAATTACAAAGCAACTGAATGCATGGAAATGTACTTTATGTCCTGCCACTTCTGGGTACACAGAAAGACCTAGTCAGCCCCAATAGGCACATGTCCCATGAGTCCAGAGCAAGATGGGCAGTCAAGCATGTAAGCATATCTGCTGCCCACCTTAATGAGCTCAAGATCACATTTCCCTCGCTCATAGGCAACACAGGCCAGATGTGGGTCCCGCTTCTCACAGTACCGGCCCACCACGCTACTGTCATAGTAGGTGTTCTCTCTCAAGAAGCGCTCGGGATTGTTGTTGTTGTCAATGTAGATTTTGGCCAATGCATTGTGAATGGCAGGCTCCTCACAGCCTTCATGAATCCGGGACTCCAACCATGAAAGTAACAACTTTAGCCTTTGAAAGGAAGCAAATAATGTAAAAGTCTCAAGACTACCATTAGAAACTCCAGGGTGATCCCTAGGTTCTAAGGGTTGATTTTTTTGCGGGGGGTACTTTACTAGGGATTAAATTCAGAGTCCCAACATGCTAGGCAAGTGTTATACACTTTTTTAAAATTTAATTTTGAGACAGAGTCTTGATAAGTTGGCCAGGGTGACCTCAAATGAATGACCGTTCTGCCTCAGTCTCCCAAGTAGCTGGAATTATAGGTACATGACACTATGCCCAACTTGTGAGGTAATTCTTAAAATGAAATGAAATGAAATATCACTCCATTAAATTTAGGTTGTTCCAAGGATCAAGAGAGACAAGGGTTCTAAATTGATTTCAACTGTTGTTTTTCTCCAGGGTCTTTAGCACAAATAGCATTCCTTGATTTAAGAATGATTTTTTTTTTTTTTTGTACCAGGGATTGAACTCATGACCATGCATTTACAAGGCAGGTGCTTATGCCGCTGAGCTAAATCCCCAGCATAAGGATAATCTTTGATCTATGACGTATACATAAAAGACCAGCCACAGAGATAGTACTATAGCCTGGAGACCCAACTGATAGAATCTCAGAGAAACACAGACAATAAACACTTGAATCCAGAGGTAAGAAAAAACATCAACTAAGGATACCTTACCTGTTTCTTTTTTCTACTTCGGCCACCAGTTCATCAGTAGAGAACTGTCGTCTTACCACAACGATCAGATTTTTAATTACTTCTTCAGAACAATCCACATCAAGCAGCCCTCCAACCACAGCTGGGAGCCGACTAGGGTTAACCTAGAACAGTCAAGGTGAGAACTTTAGTGCTACAGATGCAGGACACTGATAGAACCCTAAGACTTGGACATTGTGGGCAAAAATCTGTTTAGAACTGAACTGTTTTTCACCAAACTTCGTATGTCAAAATCCTAATCCCCAGTAAGACAAACTTTGGAGATAGGGCTGTCAAAGATGTAACCAACACTGAGAGTAGGGCCTTAATTCCATAGGCCTTGTACCCCTATAAGAAGTATATGTGCATAGAGGAAAGGCCATTTGAGGACCCAGTTCCCAGGTGGCTGTTCACAAGCCTAAAAGCCCTACCAGAAGCCAAACCTACAGAATGTTGAGAAATAAATTTCTGCCCTTTAAGCCATATAGTCTGTGATATTTTATTCTTACAGTCTGAGAAGATTAATATATTGCCCTTCAAAGTGACAGTCTCTGAAATATTCAGGGGCAGAGGTAGTCTAATAGGTACCAGTCTGGGAGCCCACAGTGGCCCTCCCATCAGTACCTTCTGAACATAAATCTCGATGTACTTCTGCAGGTTGTTGCGGTATAAGTAGAGTACGAGATCATGGACAAAGTCAAAGCGATCACACACGATGATGAGGGGCAGCTGGTCTGTGAGCTTGGCCTCCTGAGGGTTGGAAAGCACAGAATAGGTGAGGTAGTGAGGAAGACCCAGAGCCAGCCCCAAAATCACATCCCAATATGGGACAGCACTGTCTGTGCAACAGGGATTCTGTGGAGGCTAAGGCTGGCAGGTAAGGCAAACACTTTGGGGGATACTTTATTTGCTTTGGAAAACAAGTGGGAAAAGGTAGTCATATTTGGTTAAAAGGAGAATTCTGTTAAATTTGACAGTAATGCTCCAAATTTGTACAAATCCAAATATCTTTTGGGTTAAGACAGTGGTAGTGAACCTACGGCATATGTGCCTTAGTGGGCTGTTTGTATCACTGTCAGGGTTTGCGTTTGGATGTCCCCCCAAAGCCTCATGCAGTCATGGGGGGGGCAGGCCTTTCAAAGGCAGTTGAGTCTAGTGTTCGTGATTGGTTCATTGTCTAGTGCTGGACTACTGTGTGTGCTGCACCCACCCTGGGGTGGGTAGTCAGCATACAATATAAGGAAAGGGAGGAGGAGTGCTTTTCCCTTTTGTCCTTTTTTTGCTCTTGTTGCTTGTGACCGCCACTAACAGTTACTCCTTAGCCATGTCACCCTGCCTTAGAACCAGCCGAGTATGGACTGAGACCTCCACAAACTCTAAGCTAAATAAATCTTTCCTTCTTTAATTTTGGGTGTTGGGTATTTTGTCTCAGCAACAAGAAAAAAGTAATCAAGACAATCACTGAAAGTTCTAAAAGGACTTACTATGTACAGCCCAGCACAGATCAGGTGGCCCTCAAGAACAGAAAGCCGGGGCTGGGGATTTAGCTGGTGATCCCCGGTATCAAAAAAAAAAACAAAAAAAAAACCAAGAACAGAAAGCCTAGCCAGGTGTGGTGATGCATGGCTGTAATTCCAGCACTTGAGAAGCTGAGGCAGGAAGATCACTGCAAGTTTAAGGCCAGCCTGGTCTACATAGCGAGACCTTGTCTCAAAAAACAAACATAAAAAAAGAATAATGACAACAACAACCACCACAATAACAACAAAAAGAACAGAAAGCCTGAAGTAAGGGGTGCCTTTCCAGAAAATGGCCACAGGTTGGGATGGCAGGGGAGCCCTCTGTACAGGCTTAGTTCCCAGATCATAATGGCACTTTACTGGAAGCACCATAAGGCCACCACTACCATGCCTTCCTGTTTGAACTTGTGCACAGATTTTTTTAGGTTCCCTCAAAACATGTGACCTTATTTTCTCCAAGGGAACATGAATCAAAGTGCCACCTGCCACCTACAGGCGTCAGCTATTAAAACCACTTGCAATATTATCCTGTACTTTTCTCTTCTTCCATTTGCCATGAAGTCAACATTTAAGACACACTGCACAAGATGGCTAAGCAGCCACATGACTGGTGTTTGAAGAACAGGCAAGGAAAGCTGCCCCACTCATTGCAACAACCAACCAGGACTGCTGCATGGGAAACAAACAGACTTATTTTTCTTCATAACTCTAGAATTGAGTGGTCTCTTTGTTAGTGCATGTCCCTGAGGCTAATCAACATGGGCACATGAGGGATACTGCAGAAATACAATGTAGCAACTCCCTTCACTGATATGTTGGATAACAGGATTATAGACAGCTTGATGCTTCTTTCTACAATGTTTTTTTCTTCCAAGAACCTTAGACCTCAGGTGGAGCTCTGCACTGAGGACTAGGGAAACACTGTCTGCACAAACCCCACTTTCTGCCTCTTAGGACAGTTGGCTATGGCATGCCCACCTCTGCTACCTGTGAGAGCAGCTTGTGGAAGGTGTTACTGGACGCACCTTCAGGAAGTTCTTCACCTGCTCTGGGTTATAGCAGCTGCTCTCACGACATATTCTCTCCACCTCCTTGATTTGTCCTGTCTTGCAGGCAGCCTGAATGTACTTCAGATGCACATCCGGGTCTTGGCTGAAGTTCACAATTGAGCCCAGGAAGTAGAAGAGGCCTTATAAAAAGAGATTACTTTGTGTTTGTCCTTGTAACATTTACCTGCCTTCTCCATGACTGCTGCCCACCTTCCTTTGATGGCCAAAGCTTCAATGACCCTGTTCTTCATCCCAGTACCCATCGCCCACTCACATTTCTTCACCCACATGAAGTTCTGCTTTGGCTCCCAAAAACAGATCTGTCCCCAGCAAAGTCATTCTACCTGTAGCACTCTTTCTGATGTGATGCCCACATAAGGAAAAGAAAGGTAACTGCTGCACCCATACCACAAAGTGACATCCCCTCCACTGTGTGTTGTCACTCAGGAGAGAACAAAGGAGCTGCCCTCTCAGGTCTGCCCATATCAGACACCAGGCCCTTCCAATAGTATCCAGGACAAACAGTACAGGATTTGCTGCAGAGACACAGAGCTTCACAGAGACTTCAGGGATACTGGGGGAGTTTAAGTCTCCTCATCCCAGTGCAAACCAATCTGATTTCTTTCTGTGGAAACACCTGAAGGGTTACTGAAATTCAGTAATATGCATGAGACAGTAGTAACATTCTTCCCTTGATTGAATAGCTAGCAGCATCTAGGAAAGCAGGTGCAGCAGCAAGGTCGGGGAGCTGCACAGTTTACCTTCGTAACTTTTGAAGGATTCAAAGAGCTCCATGAGGGACTGTGTACCCAGCTGCTCATGGTATTTGGAGGCCACCTGCACACACAGCTGAAGATTCTGTCTGATGTTAGCAGACAGCATGGCACGAAGACAATCCAGAGAGTCCTCCACTGACAAGGAGCCAAAGAAGTTGACAAGCCACTGGGAACAAAGGAGTCTGTATGCAGTTGTGCACAACTGTAAATGCTGCTAACAATGGGGACATAACTACATCATCAGGCCTTGCTCCATCCAAAGTGTCACAAATGTAAAGAATTTCTACTTAACAAGACTGAAAAGCAACCATCTATCATGGTGAAAAGTGGGAGCAAGGACTACATTTGGGATAAGATACAGCTAAACTATTCATCCTGGAATAATTTATAGTTAATATTGAAACTATTTGGTAAATGAAAACACAAGGGCTGGTCTAGCTTTTGCTAATGGTTTCAGAAGTGCTAATAGGTTGTCAGTGTTAAAATCTTATCTCTATTTTTCCTATTAAACTAAGTCAGAAGTGGGAATTTTGGGGAAAATTGACATGGGGCCTAGACACACTGCTGGGCAGGTGGGATCTATGAACTCTTGCCAGAAAAGCATGGCAGGCCCATACCTGGTCCCCAAATCCCAAATAGATATTGACAGCATGTGACATGGAGGACTAT
Source organism: Hydrochoerus hydrochaeris (assembly GCA_004027455.1). Taxonomy (NCBI): domain Eukaryota; kingdom Metazoa; phylum Chordata; class Mammalia; order Rodentia; family Hydrochaeridae; genus Hydrochoerus; species Hydrochoerus hydrochaeris. The sequence goes on along the minus strand of PVLA01001791.1, from coordinate 74,031 downwards.
ACAGACACTAGCCACAAGGGAAGTGCCCCAGGGGACACTGTACCTCAGGATTGAGGAGTTGAGTATGGACCACAGCCCTCTTGATGTCATAGAGGTCAGTGTAGTGCTCCAACGCCCGTTGCAGGAGACCTGCCTTCTCACAGAGCTGGGCAATGTGGGCCCGATCATAATGGCTAAACATCTGATTTCCAAGGATGGCGTCTGCAACCTGTGAAATAGCAACGTTAGTGAGAATGCCTGATGGTGGTAACAACTTTTTAATAGCAGCTGCTCTACCATGCCCCCTAGGGTAGGGGGCAGCTCTGGAACCATTGCTCATCCATGCTTCTTCCACAGCAGAAACAGCAATGTTGCCAAGTCCTTAGCAGAGCCATCCTTCAAGTCAGCTGCAGTCTTTTGTGTAAGGGTCTGTCCTCCCATGTTGCAGAGCTGGCTTGGCCCATAGTACTGAAGATGGGCAAATGGAGAATTTTGCTGCAGCTCTTAAGTGAACAGATGTTTTATAAGGTTATATATGGCAAGATCAGTGTGAGGGTTCAAGTATATCAAGCTATCCTTTAATAAGCTCAACCTTCAGACAAGGAACAGTTGGAATTAGATTTGAAAGTAACAAATCATATTTGTGTTCTCTAGACCTGCTATTGAGTTAAAGACAGAATTGTGAGTGCTTAAAAAACGAAGGCTCTGGCTGGGGATACAGCTTAGCAGCACAACAGCTGCCTGACAAGTGCAAGGTCATGTGTTCAGTTCCTGGTACAAAAACCAAAACTAAAACAAAAAACCAAACCAAAACAAAATAAAAAAAACTCCTAAAAGTGATTTTACTTTTTATAGTTAATTTTTTTGCAGTACTGAAGATTAAACCCAGTGTCTGATACAGTCACTAAATTGCTTGGGCTCAGTTTGAATTTGAAATCTTAGCCTCCCAGAGTGCTGGGATTATAGGCATGCACCACCGTGTCCTCCTGCTGTTTATTTATTTATTTTTATTAGAGACAGTGCCTTGTCATGTTCCCTAGGCTTCTCTGAACTACTGTGTTCATGTAATTCTCTTTGTTTTAGCCACTCAAGTAGCTGGGACTATAGGTATATGCCACTGCACCAACTCCTGGGAAGAATTTTGATGAGGCTTAATTTTATCTCAATAAGAACTCCATGGGATAAATATCATATTGTGTCTCCAGTGTAAAAAGTAAATAAGAACTACAAGTGTAATAAAACCAAAATGTGTAATTGCTATTGTAAAAAAGAGAGGAAAAGAAAGTGCTCTAAGGGATATAACTGCATGTATGTTTGAGTGTGTAAAATAGCTGACCATATTGCTGAATCTTTGTTGGATCTTTGAGCAAAATTGTTTGTAGTCTGACTGTCTGAATATTTACTATGTACCCTTTAACTTTGTAACTTGAACAACTACATCCAGGATGACAGTACGTAATTTATAAATTACTGATTTCTTAGTGGGACTTTTTCTCATTCTCCTTTTTCTTTCTTTCTTTTAGAATTCTGTATTGTTGCTACCTTTTTTTCTGTTTTGCTTTTTTTTCTTCTCTTTAAATAAAATTTTAAAAATGTATAATTGCTATTGTAAAAAAAGAGGAAATAGGAAGCGCTATAAAAGATATAGCTGCACGTATGTTTAGGTGTGTGGGATTGATAACCATAGTTCTAAGTTCTTGTTGGATTGTTGAACAGATCTGTTTGCATTCTCACTGCTTGAGTGTCCACTTTGTGTGCTTTAATTTTGTAACTTGAATAACTATTTCTAAAAGAACAATATGTTCTTTATCAACTAGTGATTTCTTACTGTTTATCTTCTTTTCTTGAAATTCTGTAATATTTCTACCTTTTTCCTGTTATTTTTCTCTTTAAATAAACAAAAAAACATTAAAAAAAAGAACTCCATGGGAGCCAGTGTGGAGGTGCACACCTATAATCTCAGCACTCAGGAGGCTGAGGTAGGAGGATTATTATGTGTTCCAGAGACTCCATTGACAAGGAGCCAAAGAAGTTGACAAGCCACTGGGAACAAAGAAAGAGTCAGCTGTGCACAACTGTAAAAGCCGCTAACACTGTGGACAAAACTAGATCATCAGGCCTTGTTCCATCCCAAGTGTCACAAATGTAAAGAATTTATGTTTAACAGGACTGAAAAGCAACCATCTATCATGGTGAAAAGTGAGAGCAAGGAGTACACTTGGGATAAGACACAGACCTTAACTATTCATAGCATGGGCTACACAATGAGTTCAAGGCCACCCTCAACCACATATCAAGATCTTGTTTAAAAAAAAAAAAGAAAAGAACTTTGTGTGGATTTTAATAAACTAAGATAAGAATGAATCAGTCAACATACCAACCCTGCAGCCTTGCAGGGTCTTCTCACTGTTTATCTCTACCTGTAGCTAGTCCTGACAAGATACATTCCTGGGCACCTTCATTTGTAACCCAGTATACTCCTTCTCATCCTTTCTAGGATGTAAGACACTGACCAAGTGTGGGACTGGACACACAGCTGATACTACACTGCTCCAGTGCTACACACCTGGTTCCACACGAAGTTAATGATCAACTTCTTAGCTTCAGAGCAGCCCACACTTATTTGCTTCCCCTGTCCCTTTGTTTGCTTCTGATCTTTTTTTACTATCCTCTTGTTTTTTCATCTCTCCCCTTTAATAGACAAACAATGTGTTTTTGAGAATTTTGTTTTTGCGTTTATTTTTAGGGACAGTGCCTCACCACAGAGTCCATCCTAGCTTTGAACTTGTAACCCTCCTGCCTTGGTGTCCTGAGGGCTTGAATTATAGGTATACATCAGGACAGTGGTTTGTTTTAGAGCATTTAGACCACACAGATGAACAATGACATCAGCACCAACCAGGGTATATCATCCAGAGAAGACTGCCCCACTGTTCTGGGCACTGTGTCCTCACTGTGTCCAATGCTTGTTTACCCCTTGGGGTGTAGGTACTCGTTGGGTCTGACTGTTGAGTTTCTGAGTGGTATTTAGTGTCTACTACATATATTCACCAAGTCATGAGAGTGCAAATATACCAAAGAGTAAATTAACCTAGCTTTTATTTTCTTGAGGTGTGATATGACCCACTTAGCAGACTTGTGGATTTTAATAAACTAAGATAATAAGAGAAAATTAACAGCCTCTTTCCTAATTTTAAGGCAGTATGTGAGGCCTAGGAATTTAGCTCAATGGCACAAGCACCTGCCTGGAAAGCACAAGGTCATGAGTTTCATCCCTGGGGCCAAAAAAATAAAAAAGACAATATGTGATTTTTTTTGATGCTGGGAATTGAACTCAGGACCTTGTGCTTGACAGGCAGGTGCTTGTGCCACTGAGCTGTATCCCTGGCCCAATATGTGATTTTTTTGTCTTTTTTTTATTAAAGAAAAAAAAGGATGAAACAGAAAGAGGGTAGAAATAATACAAAATTTCAAAATAAAACAAAACAAAACAAAAAAATAATAACCAGTAAGAAATTACTAGTTGATAATTACATATTTTCCTCTTAGAAGCAGTTGTTCAAGTTACAAAAGTAAAGCCTACAAAGTGGACATTCAAACAGTGAGACTGCAACCAGTTCTGTTCATCTATCCAACAAAAACTTAGTAATATAGTTATCAATCCTACACACTTAAACATACATGCAATTATATCCTTTAGAATACTTTCTTTTCCTCTCTTTTTTTTACAATAATTATAATCCATTCTTGTAAACTACACATGTTCTACACATGTATGTCTCTATATGTATACCTAGCCTTTCTGTATGAGAGGGAGAAACAAATCAAAACAATCAACAATACAAATTCCTAGAGAAACATGAAATGAAAAGGACATATAAAACCACAATACTAGGTGATCTATGGTAGTTACTATGATGTCTCTTGTTATTTTCAATAAAATTGTCTATATCGTCAGACATAGTATAATTAAACATAGCAGTACAAAACACTATTAATAAAAACCAAACATTGGAGACATTATAGGACTTCAAAGGCAGTTAATAATCAAACCAGAATGGGTATCCTATTGAATCTTGTCATCCTCAGAGTAGTTGCCTCTACTCTCAGACTTGATACCCTCAAGCATACCAGATTCGAATAAAATCAGTCAAGACAAAACAGTGATATAGCCAATCTTCTCTGCCTCATCTCTGCTATGCTATTTTTCTGTCATTGTTATTTACTTTTATCCTTCATTCCACTGTCTGCCCCTTTCATTGAGGCCTTTCTGCCATTGTTCCTGGAATCCTGTTGTTTTTCTTCTCTCTCTCTAGAATGTCCTTCACTATTCTTTGCAGGGTTGGATTGGTGGTCATGAACTCCCCCAGTTCCTCTTTGTCACAGAAATATCTTGTCTCTCCATTAATTTTGAGAGACAGTTTTGCAGCGTACATCAATCTGGGTTGGAGGCTATTTTCTTTCAGGGCTTGGAATATTTTGCTCCAAGCTCTTCTTAATTTGATGGTTTGCATGGAGAAGTCTGCTGTGATTTTGATGGGTTTTCCTTTATAGGTAATCTGTTTCTTTTCTCTGACCACTTTTAATATTCTCTTCTTGTGATGGATTTCTGGGATCCTGATTATTGTATTTCTGCATATAGATCTGTTTTGGTTGTATCTGGCTGGATTTCTGTATGCCTCATATATATGAACTTCACTTCCATTTCCTATGTTTGGGAAGTTTTCCTTAATTATTTCTGTGAATAGCCTTTTTATTTCATTTGTATTTGCCCCTGCTTCTTCGTTCACATTTTTTATTCTTAGGTTATAAATCCTCTTGTTGTCTTCTAGCCTTTGTATCATTATTTCCTGGTTCCTTGTTATTTTTAAGAGATCCTTCCTTTGGCGATCATACACTGCAAGTCTATCTTCAAGTTTTAAAAGTCTGTCTTTAGTTTCTGTTAAGAAGTTTTGCCAGCTTTCAGTGGAGTTTTTAATTTCCTGATATTCTCTTTGGATCTGTTTCATGTATTCTAGATTTTGTTTATATTCTTCATCAAAGTCTTCTGTCCTTCCTCTGGGTTCCTCCATTCTTCCATTGATGTCTTCTTGAGGAGCACCCAGCATTTCTTTTATTAATCTTCTTATATCTTGCTTCATCTGAGTTAGAATTTCAGATTTAAATTCATCGATGAAGTCACAGAAGTATTTCTTTATTTCCAACAAGGCTGTGCCTGATATTGCATGTTTGCTGCCCTCAATCTCCTCTGCATTTACCTCTCCTGGACTCACTTTCCCTGGTTCGGTGGTTGGAGGTCTTTTGCTGTTTCTTTGTCTTGTCATGTTTCTGGTTTCTTTCAGACGGGTGGAAGTCTTCGGGCCTTTCGTATTGCTTACAGTTTTTTCTGCAGTGCACTGGCTAGGGAAGTGCTGCCTGCCCCAGTCCACTGCCAATCTGTGAGGCACACACAGGGGCGATGTGGGTTGGCCCCTCCTCCTACGTCAGTCAACCAGTGAGTGCTTCAGCCCATTTGTGTGTTTCCTGCAGATGTCACAGGTTCGAGACAGCCTCGTCCCTGGCTATTGGGTTCCAACCAGGGGCATGGCCCAGCCCAAGCAGATCCCACCAATCCACTTTGGGCCAGGAGCTGCCAACTGATGCCACCTCAGCTGTCGATTCAAGCCTGTGGTGCCCAACTCCAAAATGTCATCTAGCCATTCATTCCACTCTGGGGAATCCAGTTTGCATCACTCACCAAAGTTGGTGCAGCTCGACTCCTCATTTTCACTCCCTGTTGCAGCGCCTCCTCCTGCCAAGGGTCTTGAGCTCACTGATCCCCACTCTCGGCAGGGCTGCAGCCTCAGCTTGATCTTGAGTTGCCTGACTCCAAGACGCACCCAGTACATTGACTGGAGTGTGCCCAACTCCAGCCCTCTGTCCATGCTTCTTTTTTTTTTTTCTTTTTCTTCAGTTTCTTCCTGGGTCATGAGAATTCCTCTCCTTTTGTATGGTCTTCTCCATGGTGTTAGATTCTAGCATCTGAGTTGTTTTTTTCAGAGAGATTCTCTATCATGCTACCTATCCATTGGCCATCTTGGATCCAGGGAACAATTTTCAATATGTGATTATTAAGGAAAAAACAAGCCAGATAAGTGAAGAATAATGTAAATTTCTACAATTGTATCCATGTACAAAGAATTTGATTAAAATAGGCTGATTAAGGGCCAGGGATTTAGCTTAGCAGCCCAAGTGCCTGCCCAACAAGCATAAGGTTGTGAGTTCAATCCCAGGTTCTCCTCCCACAAAAAAAGACAAAAAAGTAGGCTGATATAAATTTCTCTATCCCTTTTCTGAACTATGTATATACCTCCAAATTTAACCAAAAATAGCATATACATGTAATCTGATCCTAACTGGATCCCCATTCATTTCAGGCAGAAAAATGATACCTATCATAGTAATACACCACTGTTCCCATTAAAACTGATATTATTTAAGAAAAAAGAGTTGAAAAGGACATAAAGAAATAGAAGCCTTTATGTATTGTTGGTGGGAATATAAAATGGTGAAGCCTTTTGAAGTATAGTACAGTGGTTCCTCAAAAAGTTAAACTTAGAATTATCAGCAATTTCACTTTTGGGTACACATCCAAAGAATTAAAAGCTGAGTCTTGAAGAAATACTTATACATCCATGTTCATAGCAGCATTGTTTACATTAGCCAGGAGGTGAAACAACCCATGTAACCTTCAATAAATAAATGGATAAATAAAAGATATTATATACATATGATTGAATACTATTCAGTCTGAAAAACAACTTTTGAGCTGAGTGTCATGGCACATGCTTGTAATCAGAGCTAGGAGGCTCTAGCAGAGGGATTGCCATGAGTTTGAAGCCAGCCTGGGCTATACAGGAAGTTCAAAGCCAGCATGAACTATATAGTGAGACCTTATCTCAAAAAGCCAAAAAATTTTTTTAAAAATTTAAAAAGTTGGAATTTGTGTTGGGTGTGCTGGCACATGCTTATAACCTCAGCACTCAGGAGGCCAAGGCAGGAAAATCTTGAGTTCAAGGCCAGTCTGAACTACACAGTAAGAACTTGTCTCAAGAAAAAAGAAAATAAATTTTCAACACATGCTATAATACAAATGAACCTTGAAAATAATATGCTGAAAAAAACCAAGCCAAACAAAAAGACAACTTTTAAAGCTTACATTTACATGAACTATCTAGAAAAGCTACTTTTACAGAAACAGAGAGTAGAATTCTGATTTGCAAAATACTGAGGACAAGAGGGAATAGGGAGTTAATGGTAGTGGTTACACAGTTTTTTTATGGGATGATGAAAGATTCTAGAAATATCTGGGAATGGTGGTGCATGCCTGTTACCCCAACAACTTGGAAGGCTGAGGCAAAAGGACTGCCAAGTTCAAAGCCAGCTTGGGCAACTTGAGACTGTGTCTCAAAATAAAAAAGAACTGAACATGTATTTTGTTAGTAGAGTGCTTGTTTACCATGGATGAGATCCTGGGTTCAATCCACAGTACCCAAAAAAAAAAAATGCTCTGGAAATACACAGTGATGATAGTTATACAATTTTGTAAGTGTTTTAAAGGATTCTGCATTGTACATTTAAAAACTGTTAAAATGGTAAGCTCTGCTATAGATATTTATCACAAAGAAAAGTGGAAAAAAGGAAGAAATGATTCCCCTGATTGGAACTGTTTCCATGAAAGTCTTCCACCATGACTTCTGGAGAAACTGACAGGAAGTCACAGAGAATATCCACTGAAAAGTACCAGGATGATCCCTTGGTGAAAGCACAGCCCAGTCAAACCCTGTACTCAGATACACAGCCCACATAGAGGTGCAGCAGATGTTCTGCTCCTTGGTGTTAGCCTAGAGATGTCACTTGCCTGGGGTGCATGGATCAGATTCATCTCTAATAATCGAGTCTGGAGGTGCCCCTCAGCTGGGCGATTATTCTTCAAGACATCCAACAAGAAGGAAGTACACTGCTGAATTAAGCTGTTTTCCATGAAAATGTCCACAATCTGCAAAGATCCAAGCCACATTTCATTAAAAGGAAGCAGTATTTTATTTTCCTATTGAAATAGTTCCTGAAATAGAATCTCCTTCAGAAATACAGTAATTAGCTTTCTCCTTTGCATTTTTTTTTATGTCTTCAAAATTCAAGAAATTCATAGCCATTTTTTTTTTGTTTTATTTTGTTTTTTTGGTACTGAAGATTTTAACTCACAACCTTACATTTTCCAGGAAGGTGCATATGCCACTGAACTAAATCCTCAGCCTCACAGCCATTATTCAGTAAAAGGTAATTCTGTCGGTTTGGTTTTTTCTGGTGCCAGGGATTTAACTCATGAGTTTGTGCTGGCCAAGCAGGCACTTGTGCCGCTGAGCTAAATCCCTGGCCCATAAAAGGTAATTTGTGAAATCATATCACTAATGTCATCCTCATCAATAGGACTGCAGTAAAGAGTAACTTTTTATAATGTGGGTAACCAGAATCCTCTGAAGTGATACAAATAACAATTAATTAAACCCACAGACAGCCAGTACCTGTTGTCCAGCCCATATACCATCACTATTCAGTCACAAATAGCAAAATGTCAACATTTACTCAGACGTTAATTATTAGTTAGATGGACATTAATTTCTTTCTTTCTTTTTTTTTTACCGGTACCGGGGATCAAACTCATGACCATGCACTTGCAAGGCAGGCACTTATGCTGTTGAGCTAAATCCCCAGCCCTAGATGGACATTAATTTAACGAATAAATAAGCCTTACTACAAGGAGAAATATAGTTAATAAATTTAGCAACTGTACTTAAGTACAGAAGGAACATTTTAAAAATTTATGAAATGCAATTAAGATTTAAACTGGAGATTTCTTTCCCATTGAGAGCTAAGTAAATTGGTTCAAAATTCTTATTCACGATCAGTGTAATAGTTGCAAATTTACAAACATAAATCCAGTGTAACTGCACTTATTATTACTGAGAAGGTTGTTGGTTTTGTTGCCCTGCTTCAAACTTTGCTATGCACCTACATTATTATTCAGAGGCTCCTTGAATGTTCACTGAAGTTTCTTGACATGTGTTTATATATAAATACTAAGTAAGTTACACTAAACAGATTGGTGTTCACATAAATCTGGGGCAGGCAGACATCTACAAGAGGCAACTCTGAGTGACTTGACAGCATCTTAGTGGTGCTCAGGCAGAGTTCAGGCTGCTTGTCATAAAGAGATATTAAGGTAGTAACAGGATGATACGCAGAATGGGCTACCATGCTCAGATGACATCCTCACACCCTATCGCCAATCGCTATTTCAAACAACAAAACAAAACAAAACAAAACAAAACAAAACAAACCCCTTGCAACTGGACACGCAAATCCTTCAACACGTTTCAAACCAAAGGTAAACTAGGTATGGTGGTGCACCTATAAACCCAGGACTCCAGAGGCTAAGCATTGAGAACTGGAGCCCAGCTAGGGCAACTTAGCAGGGTGTGAAGCTCAGTACAAAGACCCTTGGTCCAATCCCAGGTACCATGAAAGACAGAGAGAGGGAGAGAGAAGGAGAGAAAAGAAGAGATCAACAGAGAGAGAGGGAGAGAGAGAGACAGAGAGAGAGAGAGAGAAAGAGAGAGGCAAACAGACAGACAGACAGAAAGGGAATCTTTTTTCTTTTTTGAGACAAGGTCTCACTATTCAGGCTGGCCTTAAACTCGCTATGTAGCCTAGGCTGGCCTCAAACTCATAGTGATCCACTTGGCTCAGTCTCCTGAGTGCTAGGATTATAGGCATACACTACCACACCTGGATGGTAATCTTGATGGTTCTAAAAAGCACAAAATATTGATCCCAGCAGATTGTGCTTACCTGGTTGATGTTGGCCAAAGGCTCTTCATCCTGTACCAGCATTTGGGAAAACTGCAGTCCCTGCTCAGGACTGATCCTCATCATACTTCTTAGCAAAAAGATCCAATCTGGGGTATAGCTGACCTAGAAGTGAGGAAACACCAATAAGAAAAAGTGACTCAAATAGACAGGGTCATTCATAGCAACAGTAGAGACCTTAACATAGCCAAAGAAATGGAAATTCTGCAAAGTGAGCTATCACACCACAATGGAGTAAATCTAGAAACTCATAGCAGAAACATATGTACTTGGAATAAGATTAATTTTTTTCTTCTTTCTTCCTATTGTCTTTCACTGCATATGTTATTTATATATTAACTTTTTCATATAAGGATAACCATGTGATACTTAAGCTTGTGTGTCTGATTTACTTCACTTAACACTATGGTCACAAGATGCATCCATTTTTTTACAGATGCCATAAGCTTATCTTTCTTTATTGCAGAGTAATACTCCAGTATATCACATTTTCTTTATCCATTTATCTATTGATGGACATATACACTTTTCCCCAAGATTTAGCTATTATGAATTGTGCTGCTATAAACATAGGTATGGATACATCACTGTGATATGATGCTTTTAACTCTTTTGAGAAGATACATAAAAGGGGCACAGCTGGGTGAAATGGAATTTCTATTTTTAGTTTTTTGAGGAATCTCCATGCTGATTTCCATAGTGGTTGTAGCAATTTACAATCTGACCAACAATTAGCAAGGGTTCCTTTGCTGGGGATTTAGCTCAGTGGCACAAGCACCTGCCTGGTAAGCGTAAAGTCATGAGTTCAATCCTTGGTACTTAAAAAAAAAAAAAAAAAGGAAGGGTTCCTTCTTTCTTACACCCTTGCCAGCATTTGTTATTAGATGGTTTGTTGATAGTGACTATTCTTTCTGGAATGAGACAGAATCTTAATGTGGTTTTCTTTTGTGCTTCTTGAATGGCCAGCAATGTTGAATATTTTTTCATGTATTTATTAGCCAACTGTATTTATTCAGCTCTCAACTCCAGCTCCATTTGGGGAATAGAGTGCGTGCAGGGTCTCTGTAGCGCTAGGCCCAAGTTACAGGCTGCAAACATGCTGGCTTGTTGTCTGCCAAGAAGACCCAGCACTGGCTTCCTGCCTGACAAGGAAGTCATGGTCCTTTTCTGAGCCAACCAGTGCCCAGTCCTCAGCACTGACAACTCTTGCTCACCAAAATACTTACACAGAAGGTATTTTATAAACTCCAAATACAGCAATTGCTCACCCACAATCCAACACAACTCTTAAACATCCATTACCTTTTTTGCATAGAGCACAATTTTCTGGAATTGGCCTGTTTCTGCAAAACACTGGATAACTTTGCTTGGCACATTTGCCCGAAGGTACACACTCAGAGCAAGCATAGGGTCAGAAGTTTTGACCAAATCTCCCAGTTCCTCTGAACATTCCAGCTGTGCATGGCAAAGGAAGAGGCACAGTTAGGACCCAAAGAGTACTGTGCCTGTGGTCTTGTTTTCAATCTTTAGTGGGGGCTGTGATTTCAAAATCATTTTACCTTTCTTTCTTTCTACTTTCTTTTTTTGTTTTTTGAGACAGGGTCTTGCTATGTAGTTCAGGCCAGCCATGAACTCACTATGTAGCCCAGATTGGCCTTGAATTTATAGCAATCCTCCCACCTCAGCCTCCCAAGTACTGGAATTACAGGTATGGACTATCACACCTGGCCATTTGTTTTGTTTTGTTATACAGGTCTCATTACATAGTTCAGGCTGGCCTTAAACACACAACCATTCCTCCTACCTCATACCTTTTCTTCTTTTAACCACTTTTCTAAGAGTTGCTTGCGTCCCTGCTGAAGAACTGGCCGGCAAAGCTCTATGGATTCAAATTTATTGAGCTGACCCTGGTCAAGCAGGATTCCAAAGTACTGGAGCAAAGGAGAGGCTTGACCTGGTTGGGCAGGTACACTCTGGAACTTCTGGACTGTGTCACTGGTACGCAGAATTCCCTGAAAATAAATGGAAATGCAGTTACTTTCTGCTGTTATCACAGGGCATCCTTCTACTTAATTTGCTTGTATTTAAAGATTCTGCCAATGAACTTATTGACTTGATAGGGACAAAAAGTCCTTTACCAAACCAACTGCTTTCATATCCATCAATAATCATCATTGTAGATCTACTGCCTTATATGATTTCACCTTTCGCCTCTTATTTCTCCCTTAGCATGCTGCAGTGAGAATTAGTTTTCTAGGGGCCAGGGATTTAGCTCAGTGGCATTAAGTGCTTGTCTGGCAAATGCAAGGTCATGAGTTTGATCTCCAGTAACAAAAAAAAAAAAAAAAAGGAATTAGTTTTCTGACTTGGTCTTGCAGTAGTGAAGTTCTACCACCATTATATTTTAATCAAAGTATTTAAAATCCCAGATGAACACTAGAAATGGTTTGTTCAGAGTTTGGTGTGGTGGTGCATTTCTGTAGCCTCAGTACTCAGGAGGCTGAGGTAGGATGATTGCCCCAAGTCTGAGTCCAGCCTGGACTACATAGTAAGTTCAAGGCCAGCCTGAACTACATAGCAAGACCCTATCTTAAAAAAAAAGAAGAAAGAAAGAAAGAAAGAAAGAAAGAAAGAAAGAAAGAAAAGGCTTGTTCAAAACCATCATTTGAAAGATAGAAATAGGGGCAGGAGGGCCAGGGATTTAGCTCAGTGGCGTAAGTGCATGCCTGGCAAGTACAAGGTGTGAGTTCAATCCCCGGATTCCCGGTACCAAAAAAATTAAAAAATAAATAAAAAAAAATAAAGAAATAGGGGCCGGGGATTTAGCTCAGTGGCACAGTGCCTGCCTGGCAAGCATGAGGTCCTGAGTTTGATTCCTGGTACCCTGCTGCCCTAAAAAAGACAGAAATAATTCTTAATTCTGTGAAAGAGAAGTAACTTGAACCATAATGTTAGATGAAATAAATCAGGTACACAAACTTAAATATCATATTGTTTCTCCGATATGAGAAACCCAGGAGGGAGACATTGTTCTCAAAGGGGAAGGGGACCAAGAGATGGAGGAATAGGGAAGACAAGGAAGGGATATGGGATGAAAAACGGAATTGAGATGTATTATGTACAGGTACCAATTCCACACAAGGAATGTACTGCAAAGATATAACAAGAAAAATAGGAAGGGGATGAAGAGATGGGTAGTAGCCAGTGGGGGAGGGAAGGGAAAAAAGATGAAAAAAGGAATTTAAGATGTGTACATGTACCAACTTATGGGGGTCGGAGGTTTAGCTCAGCAGCTCAAGTGCTTGCTTGGTAAGTGTGAGATCGTGAGTTTGATCCTTGGTACCAAAAAACAAAACATACCAACTTTTCACAAAGAATGTAAACGTTACATACTATACTTGTGTACCAATAAACTAAAATAATAAAGAAAAAAAAGAAGCAATTTGAAAGTCTTTACTCAGGAGTAGATCAATTTATTCTAAGGAAATAAACCAAAGAAAAAGCCAGAGACAGAACTTTTATTCTATAGAAATGTGGAGAAAGTTCACACTATATCTGTTTCTAAAGTGGATATGGAGGCTGGGGATTTAGCTCAGTGGCATAAGCGCCTGCCTTGCAAGTGCGCAGTCGTGAGTTTGATCCCCAGTATCAAAAAAAAAAGAAGTAGATACGATCATCTAATATATTACAGTTATATATGTAACAATTTTGCAGCACTAATGGAAAATTCGAGTCACCCAAAGGTGAACCGTACCTAAGCTAAGATGCTGGCATCCACACAGATAAGAAAAGGAAAACACCAAAGAAGAGTATATTAGTGCAGCAAGGTTGTGCTTTTTATTTGTTTCTATTACAGCTATGCATTGATACAAAAAGCTATGCATTGAACTGAAAAACAAAAGCACATTAATATACTCCAGGATCAGTAGTGAAATGCTTTTATGATTTATTTCACTGTCTAGGTTTGTTCCTAAATCTCTACAATGGCATATAGTGTTCAGATTTCATTACCTTTGGTGCAGATGCTGCTACTTTGGCGGCTTCAGCATAGTTGCCCTGTGCAAATAGAGTATTGAATTTCCTCACAAATAAGTCTTCTGCTCCAGGCAGGTTACCACGAACAGCCAAGCGCAAACCCAGATCTGGATTCTGAAGCACACTGGTTGCATAGTTCACAATGTTTTCTTCTTCAACACAGACTGACAGAACCTGTAAGGATCCATCAAGTGAGATGGGCTCTGCTCATATGCACACGTGCTCCTCCACCTTCCCTCACAGCACTGCAGTCTTAGCAGACATTCCAGGCTTGTGTGGCACATACCTATGATGTGGGTCCTGGGTGTGAAAGGATACAGAGCTGCCAGAGGCCTAAAGTAGAACTGTACATATAGTGGCAACATGGGATTCTACATAGTTGTTTAACATGAACAAGTGAGAGAAATATGAAGTCATATGGGCATTTACTGCAGTGATATGTTGAGAATACTAAAATGATTTTATAATTTACAACCCTCCTTCCTTTTTTTTCTGTGGAGACAGGCTCTCACTATGTAATTCAGGCTGGCCTCAAACTTGTGGCAATCCTGTTGCCTCAGGTTCCCAAGTGCTGGGATTACAGGTATGTGCCACTATACCCAGGTCTCCTCATTAATGTTTCCTAATTAATGTATGGATTTTCTTCTCTTTTTAACTTTGGTTGAAAAAGATAACTTTGATAACATAGTGTCTACTTTTCCTACTTTTTCCAATCAATGAGTGCCTGGCATGAAGATGTTCATGGTGTGTTAGAACTGTGGTTCCACTAGTAGACACCTCATGTAGGAAGGAGCTGGTAGCTCCCTTCTCAGAATCAATCATGTCTTAGAAACAGTGCGGGGTGAAGAGGGGAAGTGATGGTATGAAGGAGAAGGGAGGCACAGATATAATTTTAATAGCAGGAGCTAACTCTTCCTGGTCACTTTCCTGGAGGAGGAGGAAAGTTTAAATCACAGTCCTCAGTGAATAGTAATAGTGGGAAATGAAACCTCAGAATTAACATACCTGTCCTTTTTTGTTGACGCCAATAATCCCAGAGGTAGGTTCATGGGGAGCAGTTACAAAGATTGTATCAGCACTGATACGGTTCGTGTAGATGCACATGCCAGACTCTAGGTCATACATATGAAGGTAGCCATACTTTGTGATCAAGTAGATAACACCATAGTTAGCTCCAATCTGTATGATAGAGTATAACAGGATACAAAAATAAAGAGAAGCCAAGTTGGGCAAAAGAGTTTACAAATGGGGCCAGGGATTTAGCTCAGTGGCATAAGCACCTGCCTGGCAAGTGCAACATCATAAGTTGAATCCCCGGTACCAAAAAAATAAAAAAGAGGTCACAGATGATGAAAAGGATTCTTGTGTCTGTCAGGCAAAGATTATCAGTGGGAGCAATACTTCCCTGATACATTGATTCTAAATCTTACCCCACACCTTGACCTCTAACAGCAAAGTTCTGACCAAGAACCAAGCAGTACTGAGGTTTGGAGGCGAGAATCAGCTTTATTACATAAGCAGACCTGACTAGGATCTTTCCCAAAGAAGTTGGGCCCCCACAGCTCAGGGAGCAACGTTTACCTGGGGTTGTAAAAGTAGAAGTACAGAAGCAGAGCAGCTTGTTGTTTGGGGATTGGTTTTTAGAGAAGTGGAAGTCCATCCTTTTCTGGGAAGCAGAAACTTAATTGAGTAGCAAAAACTAAAGCAAACTGGTGGTTTAGGCTGGTGAGACCCGGACATCACCTTATGTCCCAGGGAGGAGAGTGCATTTTCTGTTACAGACCTAGTGTTAAAGCAAATACTCTGTCCAATCTCTCTCAAAAGTCTGAGAAAATTGGCCTATTTAATACATCTGTCAGATAGGGACATCCTTTCCCTAGTTTCTTTCTTTTGGAGACGGTGGCTGGCCTTGAATTAACTATATAAATCAGCTGGCCTCAAATTTGAGGCAATTACCCTTTATTCTTTGAAATGCTGGGATTACAGGCGTGTACCACCTTTTGACTTTTCCCTAGTTTCTCACCAAACTCCTTTAAATTAGCTGCAAGTTCATAAAACAAAGAGAAGGTTCTGGACAAAGGAAAAGGTTCTAGATAAAGACCCCCAGAACTGATTTCACTTTCCATTCTTCTTCTTCATCCTGATCTTCTTTTTTTGTCTTGTCTTTTTGAGACAAGAGTTTCACTATGGCGTTCAGGTTGGCCTCAAACTCATTTCTGTAGCCCTGGCTGGCCTAGAACACATAATGAGCCTCCTGTCCCAGCCTCACAAGTGCTAGGATTAAGGATGTGTGCCACCAAACCCGGTGTTTGTATCTTACTTCTAAGTAAATCTCAGATAATCCAAAGATTTTAAATAGCAAATATAACCAAGTGAACAATAGAAAAAAAAATATAGGTGACTATTGTAATTATCTTAGGGGTACTGAATTATTTTCAAAACATGTTACAAAAGCCACATAAAAATGCAAAGTTTAGGGGGTCGAGGATTTAGCTCAGTGGCACAAAGCCTGCCTGGCAAGTGTGAGGTTCTCAATTCAAATCCCGGTTACTCCCCTCCCTGCAAATGCAAAACTTCAGCCTGGTGTGGTGGCACAAGCTAATAATCCTAGCACTCTGGGAGGCTGAGACAGGAGGATCATGAGTTCAAATCCAGCCTGGGTATCTTAGTGACTTATTGAGACTTTGTCTCAAAAAAAAAAAAAATTGATGGAGATGTAGCCCAATGTGAAGTACCTGGGTTCAGTGCCTAGTACTGAAAAAAATAAAGCTTTGTTATGACCAAGGAAAATGCCTGAAACATATCAGATAACATTCCAGAACTATAAAGCATTCTTACAAGAAAGATAAAGACTCTGACTGAAAAAATGCAAAGACCAGGAAAAGGAAATTAGCAAGATGCATATGATAAACCCATTCTTTCTCACCAATAAGCAAGGCAAGAAACCAGTGACCACTGCTCAGCCATCAAGGACAGAAGAACCAAGGAGTATGTTCATGAGAATCTGTGACATACACATGTCCCTGGCCCACAGTTTTGTATCCAAAAATTTATCTTTGTACTTTTGGGCTTATGCACAAATATGTATGGACCACAATGTTCCTTGAAGTTTTTACTGTAAACCAAAAGGTCCATTAATGGAACTGTTTGAGTTACATCACACTGTAAAACACATGATACAGCCAATAAATGTGTTATGTTATTGACCTAAACTCTGTGGCATAGCTGACAGTCATAAAGCAGCAAAAATAGTGTTAAGCCATTTTTATAGGAGTCTATTTGTATGTATCTCCATCTATATAGATAAGAATTTACTTTCAAAGTGGTGGTTACCATTACCAGTCATGGAAGGATTTTAGTAGATATTTAATGCTACTGCTAAATTTATTGATATTGTTGGAAACTGATAACATAACATTTCTTGTTATAAAACAGAAAAAAGCTAATTTCATTTTTCTAAAAAAATTATATTCTTTGATCAGGTAATTACTACACAAATCTAGATTACAGGAGTTACTGTAATTATGGTCAAATATTTGAAAACAACAAAAAAAGGAAACAACTAAAACATTCTCCAGTTATAGTGCACCCTTTAAAAAACCTGCTTATTTTATAATGTTTCCAACAATAAAATAAATACCTTATGGAAATGCCAACAATGTACTCAGAAAAACAGTAAAAGGGAGAATAGATTACATAATCTTTTGCTGTTGTTGTTTTGAGACAGGGTCTCACTATGTAGTTCAGACCAGTCTTGAACTATGTTGTCCAGGGTAGCCTCAAACTTGTGGCAATCCTCCTGCCTCAGCCTCCCAAGGGGTGGGATTATAGGTATGTTCCACCACACCTGGCCAATCATATAATCTTATATATATAATCCTAATTTTTATCAGGAAAGGTTTATATCTAAATTCTTATATAACAAGTAGTAAGCACTTTAGAGCCAGGGATACAGCTCAGTGGCACAGTGCCTGCCTGGCAAGCATGAGATTGTGAATTGGATTCCCAGTACCAAAAAAGAAAAAGAAAAGGAAAGAAAGTAGTAAGCACTTTAATATACTGTATACTCAGCTGGTTGGCTACAGAGGATTATTTTCCTCTTTGTATATTCTTATACCACAGAGATCATGTAACTTTTCATAATAAAAGGGAAAATGTCCAGGACTTTGGTGTATGAGCTGGAAGAATCTCATGCTGCTTTACCCCATCCAATCCCTTCTATAAGCAGGACTTTTCCTAATCTTGCACAAAGTCCCAGACCTCTAAGTGGGTTTATATGAATGAATCACAGATCTCAGATGGAGGGAGACAGTGAGGCCACCTCTAGGTGACAGCTTCCTGTCCCTAATAAGGTGCTATATTACATATTTGAGAATATGAAGGAATTCAGAGAGCAGTACATCCATACCTGCATAGCCACTGGAAAATCAGTTTGTGCCTCTGGAGGGAAAAACACATCCACAGTTTTCTTTACAAAAGGCTGGTTTCCTGCAGCAGGCTGTCCAACTTCGATTATGTGCAACTAAAAAAAAGGTTTAAGGACAATCCAAGTTAATGGTCCTGTGGCAGACAGGTGCTATCCAAGGCATGGTGGTTGAATGAAGCAGCCTCAATTCTAAGCTCTGTACGACAAACACTAAAGCCTACATTCAAATAAAACAAACTGGGAGTGTTGGTTCACTCCTGTAATATCAGCACTTGGGTGGCTGAGCTGGGAGGATCCTGAGTTCCAGGTCAGCCTAGACAATTTAGGGAGTGTAAGGCTTACCTAGACTTTGAGCAAGAGACAATGTCAAACACATACACACACACACACACACACACACACACACACACACACACACACGCATGCTCCCAACAACAAAATAAGACAATGCCTTTTCTGAGATGCTTGTGATTATTCACCAAACTGCTCCATACACCAGGTACAACAGAAAGAACCAATGCCAGGAAACCTGAGAACATTCGGCTCCAGGAAGGCTGGCTGAGTCACATTCTGTTCTCTGGACTCTGACACTGATTCTCCAGAAACAAAGGCATCAACTGGGGCCTGTTACTACTCCTGTTCCAACTCTGTTTTCTCATCTCCCAGACATAGCTCAGGCTAACAAGAACCACTCAGTGGACAAGACTCCTCACTGAATGCCAAACTCATGAGTCAATCCAGTTGACCCTGGCATAACCCTGAGTGCTTCAAGGTTGTGCTGGGGAATATAAGAATCTCTGTGGAATGCTGAGGAATAACTAAGGATGAGGGGACCCTGCCTGCTTTCATCAGAATGGCTCCAAGTTACTGGTTTACAAAGCTGCCTTCCCCATAAATTTGACAGGAAGAAAAAGAAGTCATAGTTCAAAACGACCAGGAGAGAGAAAAACAAAAACAAAAAACAACATTCCAGAAAAAGTCATGAGTAGAGATGGATGAAAGACATGATATAACTGTAAAATGAGCTAGGAAGGGAGGCTGACGTGGCATCATGCTGGGGCTACTGTGGGTCACATAGGAGATGAAGACTTCCTACATATGGACCTGTTAAGACAGTGGTGAACCTGTGGCACTCATGCCTCAGCAGGTATGCAGACCCCTCTCTGTGGCTGCCTCAGCATGCCCCAGCATGCTGCCCCAGCGTCAAGCATCAGATAACAGGGCACAAAACCATGCTAATTGCAAACTTTTGCCTTTCAATACAAAGCTGTTTGTATCACTGAAAGCTGTTATTGCCTCTCTATTAAGGCAAATGATGTTAATGGATGAGGTTTTTTTTTTCTAAAATAAAACCTCAGTATTCAGGTTTAATTGCCATGTTGGTACTACTCAGGAGACTGAGGCAGGAGGATCCTGAGTTCCAGGTTGGACACCTTAGGAAGTGTAAGGCTGCCCCAGACTACAGAGCAAGAGACCAAAAGTTTGAGACCAATCTTGACTACATAGTAAGGTCAGCCTGAACCACATGGCAAGATCAGCCTGATCTACATAGCAAGATCTTAATTAAAAAAAAAAAAGTGGGTTTAAGGTTATAGGCTGGGAACTCAGGTCTCTAAATGGTTTGCCATCACTGCTTTAAGATAAAAGGTAGTTTAGGAAAACTAGTGAGGCCTCTTGGTAAGAAAAGGTGGTGAAGCCCTGAGGACATAATCTTGCACAGTCCCAGACCTCTTAATGGGTTTGAATGAATCACAGGTCTTGGATAGAGGGAGTTGGTGATGCAAACTGTAGGTAGCAGTTTCCTGTACCTAAAAAGGTCCCTCAATGGTTATTATATTTTTATTTTTTTGGTTTTGAGACAGAGTCTTGCTATGTAATTCAAGCTGGTGGATGAACTCACTTGTAGCCCAGACTGACCTTGCACTTGTAATCCTCCTGCATCAGCCTCCTGTGTGCTGGATTACAGGTGTGTACCACCATGCCTGGCTTTTTAATTTTTTTTTCCTGAATGGATATTTTAGAATATGAAGATGTTTACAGAGCAGCACATCCATACCTACATAGCCACTGTAAAATCAAGCCATCGCCTAAGGACTTAGTCACACCTAAGACATATAAGACTTGCTAAAGGTCAGACAGTGACAATGGAAAAAAAGAAAGCTCAAGATTTATTACTTAAGAGTTAAGGACAGTGACATTACCAATGAAAGTGGAAGGGAATAGAAGCCAAGGACCTCAGAAAGTGATGAAGGGCATGACTTTGGATAGGCATCTGCTTGTGATGAAAAGGTCAGAAATGGAGTCCAGGAAACTCCTAAGTGTTTGATAAAATTCCAGAACACTATGACTCTCCAGCATTAGAAGTTCACATACCTCCGTATAACATTGTCCATGGAAGTCTTGCTAAAAGGTCTGACCAAGCCTAATAAGAGTCAACTAACTCTCAGATACAGCCTTGTCTTTCTGCAGCTTTTCTGAGACCCACCCTACTCCCACCCTTGCCTTGGGTGGTGTAGAAGCCATGCTTTAGAACAAAGTGTAGCACACCATTATTTCAGAGCCATCTCCTCTATGAGGCTGATGCCCGAGATCAGAAACTGTGCCTCACTTTTTCATCATGGCCCATCTCAATACAATCTAAGAGGACTTGCAGGGAAAGGGTTCAACAGACGAGTAGTTGACTTTAGTTTACTAACTTTATTCCAAGGTTGCTATCAAACCACTGGCATGTACAAAGGGGTGTTAAGTCTCACAGGACCTCGTTTCTATGGGTGCTGGAAGGCCATCCTATATCCCCAGCTGCACTCGTGACACTGAATCCTCCAACCATTCCTTGGAGAAGACAAAGTAGACCTTACCTTGCCTCCTGCAGGACTGCGGACAGCAAAGCAGAAAAGGGTGGAGGGTTTGGCATTCCCCTCCATCTTGAACTCCACAAAAGCTGCAGCATGACCTTCTATGGGCTGTGAGACCTTCCTCTCCACAGAGTAGAGCTGCATTGCCCCAACCACACGGTTTTGCTATGAAAAGATATTTTGTGATTAATAGAAAAGAAACAATTCTTAAAAGCACATGATAACTGAGTTTGATGTGGAAATAAGGCTGGGGGTGCTGGAGCATGCCTATAATCCTAACATTTGGGAGGCTGAAGCAGGAGGATCACCATGAGTTTTGAGGCCAGCGTGGGGTACATAGTAAGTTCAAGGTTAGCCTCAACTACATAGTGAGACCCTGCCTCTAAAAAAGGAAATATGGTTACACATAAATAAACAATACAACAAAATAGTAAGACACATGATCCTAATTTTTTAAATAGGATCTTTGTGTATTTTATCACAGAAATTATCACAGTCTTGGTGGGCCAGGGATATAGCTTAGCAGCAAAGTACCTGCCTGGCAAATGCAAAGTCATGAGTTAGATCCCTGGTATCAAAGAAAAGAAAAAGAAAATGTCTTGTAAGGAAAGACTCCAAAATGTCAACAGTAGTTCAATTAGGATAATGAGCTACAGGATCATTTAAAAAATTGCTTGTCTATAACATATATTCAATTTAATAAAGATACAAATATTCAATTTAATAAAGATACAAATATTCAATTTAATAAAAAACAGATTTAATATTTTTAATAAAATTCAGAATTTACATTTTCCAGCAAAGAATTCCAGTACACTCCTCTATAAAAAGTCCCTGGAAAAGACAGTCTGGGGCAACCCGCTTGGGATCCCCTTCTGTCTTTCTTCAAACAGAAGCTTTCTCTCAATAAATACATTCTACTCTTCCAAAAAAAAAAAAAAAAGAATTCCAGTACATTAATTTCAATGTCAAATGCTCAAACTATGGAATAAATGGAACATGAAAATATCATAGTCAAGCTCCTGTAACTCAACATTCAAACTATCTCTGTCAACTAGACCATAGTCTGGGGGTAAAATTCACATCCTCAGTGTATTTTCTTAAAATAGAATAACATGACTTCAACTTTTCTTCCCTTAAAAAAATATTTTTTTTTAATCCCAGTACTTGTGAGGTTGAGGCAGAAGCAGCACAGTTGGAGGCCAGTGTACAAGAGCGTTTGAGGCTGCTTAGGCTACACAGTGAGACCTTTTCTCAAAACACTAAAATCTAGAGTGTCAGGTCCTAGAAACACCAAAACAAAACAAAACTCTTCTAATGTATAGTGCTTCACTATTATACAGATTTATGAATACACTAAAAGTCATTAAGCAAAGGAAAGAAATCAATCACAGAAGACCATATATTGTCTGATTCTACCTATGAAATAACCAGAAGAGGGAAATCTGTAGGGTGAGAAAGTAGATTAATGGTTACCAAATGGTAAGATTAGGGAGAAATGAGTAGTTTGCAGGTAAGTGGTATGGACTGTAATTGAAGAATGAACAAGAATATTTTAGTTTTGGCTTCTTTGAGACAGGGTCTCTCTACGTAGTTCAGGCTAGCTTGAACTTGCAGTGATCCTCCTGTCTCAGCCTCTCAAGTGCTGGGATTACAGGCATATACCACCACACTCAGTGAACAAGGATATTTAAAAATGAGATTCAAAAGCACAGGACTTGTGCTCCCTTAAAGATTGTCAGAAAATTTTCAGTACTATTTGCTAAACTGAAGCCAAGAGAACAGCAGAGCAGTGAACACATTCAAGGCGGCAGACCTGACTCTTTAGTTGACTGGTTCTCTTGGTTCACAGGCCACATGAATGGCCTCAGCCCAGTGATCTGCTTCTAAGACTTCAGTTTCTGTGAAACCCATCTTAAGGGGCTTCTGACAGTCAACGGTATCATCAAAGCTGGGTAAAGCCATGCTGAAGATCATAGCAAGCAAGGCTTCAAATGCACATTTTTTAAGTCAGGCACTACATTTGGAACTAAGGATAAACAACATGATACAAAACAGGGTCTTCCCTTCAGGACAGATGGTAAGAGTTTCTGGCAAGCAAGCAAACTGGAAGGAGACTGTTACCTTTCCCAGACGGACATGCAAGGGAGGCCCTGCTCATGTGAATGACACCTATGCTGGAGCACAAGCTAAACAGGTGATAGGAAAAGAGGCTATTTTGCTGGGGATTTAGCTCAGTGGCATAAGCACCTGCTTGGCAAGCCTTAGGTTGTGAGTCGGTCCCCGGTACCAAAAAAAAAAAAAAAAAAAAAAAGAAAGAAAGAAAGAAAAGAAAAGAGATGTTTAAAACAGAAGCTTAGGTGGCTAGGAATTTAGCGCAGTGGCTTAAGCACCTGCCTGGCAAGTGTGAGGTCACGAGTTTGATCCCCAGTACTCCCCCCCACAAAAAAACCCAGAAGCTTAGGGGCTGGGGATAGAGCTCAGTGGTACAAGCACAGGCCTGGCAAGCACAAGGTTGTGAGTTCCATCCCCAGCACACACACACAAAAAGAATAAAAAAGAACTTATTAGAGGAGGAAGGAAGGAGGGGGGAGGAGGGACAAGGGACAAGGGAGGGTGATTCAAAAAAAAGAAATGAGTTGTCTTATGTATGTACATGTACCCACCCCCTAAGATGACTGTAAACTACATGCACTGTAATTTTGTACTTAAAAAAAAAAGAAAAAAACCTTAGTAAGGGAGTGACAAATTATGGCCTCATGTTTTCCTTTTTTATACTGAGGTGAAATTCACATAATGGAATCAACCATTTACCAGCATCGATTCAGTAGCATTTAGTACAATATTGTGCAGTCAACACCTTTACATGGTCTTAAAACATTTTCATCACCCAAATAGCATTCTTGGGTGCCCAATAAAGGGCTCCCATAGTTGCTGCCAACCATACCTAGTTTATATAAATTACATCATATAGTCTTGTGTCTCATTTCTTTCACTTACCTAAATAGTTCATATAATTTAATCATAAAATAGACTTATGTCTCATTTCTTTCACTTAGGTTTCTCCATGTTGTAGCATGTATCAGGACTTCATTCCTTTCTAAGAGTGTGTGCATAAACCAGGTTTGTTCATCTATTCAACCATTATTGAACATGTGGGTACATATTTCCAACATCTGGCTATCATGAATAGCACTGCCATTAACATTAGGTATAAAAGTTTTTGTCTGAGCACATTTTAATGTCTCTTGGGCAGATACATAGAAGTGGGCCAAATAATAAATTTTTGAGGATCCACCAAACTGTTGCCCACAGTGGCTGAACCATTTTACATTCCTAACACTACTGTATAAGGGCTCTAATTTCTCCACATTCTTGCCAACACTTGTGAACATTATTATTATAGCTTTTTTTTTTCTTTTTGAGATGCTGTGCAATTCAGGCTGGCCTTGAGCTTGCAACAATTTTCCTGCCTCAGCCTCCCACGTGCAGGGATTATAGGCATGCTGGTTGGTGTGAAATGACATCCTACTGTAGTTTTAATTTGATTTGTATTTCCCTAATGACTAATGTAACGATTTGGAGGTTTAATGCCCAACACATTATTAGAGGTGGGGCCTAGAGAAGTGATTATGACAACACCAATCTCATCAACGGATTGATCCAGTGATGAGTTTCTAGCAAAATGGATTATTAGGTGGAAGAAGTAAGCCATGGGGGTGTGGCTTTGAAGGGTACGTCTTGTCAAAAATGAACTGGTAACAGATACACAGATTTATTCTTGAACTGATTCTTTTCTATTAATCTACATATACATGATTATATGAAAGAGAGTTCTCATCAAACGTTAGAATTTTATCTCTTGGTTTTTAGTTTACTGGTAAAGCACAAATGAGCAGACTTGTTATTTTAGTCTTATATTTTTCAAATACGATGATTTCCTTGTAGATAGGGCATGACTCCAAAGGATATTTAAAACAGCTTTATTCATATAGAAATCACTACCAAATATCTCATTCCTTAAACACATCATCATTCAGTGTTTTTAGTATATTCAGAGAAACCAATGTAATTTTAGAATACTTTTATTTCTTTAAAGTGAGCTTCATTAGCAATCTCCATTCCCAATTCCCACACTCCAGTTTAAGTTCTAAGCAACTTTCTGCTCTACAGATTTTAATATTCTGGCCATTTCTCATAAATTGAATCAAACAATATAATCTTTTGTGGTTTTAATATTCCCAAGCCTCACTCATATTATGTATGCACTTTTTGTGAAAAACTACTATCTCACTGTACAGATACCATTTTATTTATCTACTTTTCAGTTGGTGGACATTTAAATTGTTTCTATTTTTCTACTACTATAAATCATGTTGATATGCACATTTGTGTATGTTTGTAGTAACAACTTTTAGCTTAAAGTCTATTTTGTTTGTATTAGTAGAGACTTTTTTTTTTTTTTTTTTTGGTACTGGGAATCAAATTCAGGACCTTGAGCTTGCCAGGCAGGTTCTGTGCCACTGCAATGTTTCCCTGGCCTGCCAATCCACATTTTAGGGTTTAGTTTACATGTCATACCATCTGTATCCTTCCACTACCAATGTATTTTTATCTTTCAACATAAAATGTCTCTTGTATACAGCATATAGTTGGAGATATGTCACCCACTGCCAATCACTGCTTTTTTATTGGTACATTTAATTCATTTCAGGTAACTACTGACAAGGTAAGATTTCTGCTAAGTCAAGATAGAGGAGCACTGGGGATTAAACCCAGGGCCTTCACAGTAAGCTACATCTTCAGCCTTCCCCTTTTTAAGAACTTTGAGACAGGGTCCCACTAGATCACTGAGTTGCCCAGGGCAGGTTCAGACTTGCAGATCCTCTTGCATTAGCCTCTGAGAGAGCTGGGATTACGGGCATGTGCCACCAGAGCCCAGTTAAATTCTGCTGTTTTCTATATATGTCATTTTTGTTTATTTCTTCATTACCATCTTCTTTTTGTTAAACAGACATTTTCTGGAGTATTATTTCAATTTTCTTATTTCCTTTAGTATTTTTTTGGGGAGGTGGGGGATGTGCTTTCTTTGGGTCTTGTTTTGTTTTGTTTTTGCTAGAGCTTGCCAGGCAGGTTCTGTGCCACTGCAATGTTTCCCTGGCCTGCCAATCCACAAGTTTTTGTGAAGACAAAATAATAAAGCAGGTTCTGTGCCACTGCAATGTTTCCCTGGCCTGCCAATCCACAAGTTTTTGTGAAGACAAAATAATAAAGCAAAATAAGGAGTTCAAAAATTCAAATACTCAGCTCTAGACATGCATAATCTAACATTCCAGACATACATAAAAAAACTAAAAGTTTCTATTGTGTCCTCAAAGGGAATCTTCACTCCTTTAGCCACGGGGTTAAAACTGTAGAAACCCAAATATAGGCCTTTGTAATTTGACTGACTGAAATGCAGTGTAAGTTTAATTCCCAGCCTTGAAAGGTCTCTGAAGTAAAGGTGAGGGCACTGACTGGAAAAAAAAATAGGATCCTAAAAATGAGGATGGATATGTTTGGGAAGATCCTAATGAGGACGGGGATGTTAGACTTTGAGGCCAAAGGAGGAGTAAAGCAGGCATGATGGCTTGGATAGGAGGGTCAGGTCGAAGGTCGGGGCTGGGATCACAACATACAGGGCTGTGATCACTGAATGCTCTGAAAGGTTCACCATCACTGTTAGACTCTAATGAGATTTTACCAAAATTTCCCTACCCCCACCCCATGGTGCTGGCCTCTCCTCTTACACTTGAAGAAACTAATCCTGTGTTGACCAAGCACAATAATGCTGATATCCCTCAGGTCCTATCCTCACCACCTACTTTTGCCTCTAGGCCTTTAACCAGACTCAAATTGCACAAGACTCCTAAGGGTGAAGTACACAGTGACCCACAGTGGACCTGGTGAGCAAGTGTGGAAATGAATTTTAAGGGTGTGGGATAATGGTAGCAAAAAAAGTACACCTAGATCAGGCTGTTTTTCAATATGGACCTGTTAAGTACAGATTCTGAATTTAATGTTGCAGCTCATAGAGTTAAAAAAAGGTGTTACAAGTTTGGCTGGTTGGCAAAAGTATGTGTCATTGGTGTAGGCAAAGACTTTATGAATAAAACCCTGATTGCACAAGAGCTATCATAAATAATCAAAAACTGAGATCTTACCTTGCTAAAAAGCTTTTGCACAGCTTTTCCACCAACAAAGTGAAGAGACAATGCACAATGTGAGAGAAAATGTTTGCCAGCTGTTCCTCACAGGATTACTACTGAGAACATATAAAGAACTAAAAAAAATCAGTCCTCCCAATTAAAAAATAGGCATCTGAGATGAATATATACTTCTCAGACGAAGAAACATAAACAGCAAATAAATATGTGGAAAAAATGTTTAACCTCACTGGTCATTCAAGAGATGCAAATTAAAACCCTGAGATTCTGCCTCACCCCAGAAAGAATGGCTAGTATCAAGAAATGAAGCAATAATTGCTTGAGGGGCTGTGGGGAAAAATGAACCTTTTTCCATTGTTGGTAGGAATACAGACTGATGCAACCACTGTGGAAATCATTGTGCAGATGCCTCAAAAAACTAGGACTAGAGGTCCCATTCAACCCAGCATTTCCCCTTCTGGATATCTTCCTAAAAGAATTTTTTAAAAAAGAATTGAAATCGTACCACAGTGATGTAATTACATCCACATTCGTAGCAGCACAGTTTGTCATAGCCAGATCTTGGAAACAACCTAAATGCTCATCAACTGAGGAATAGATAAAAAAGATGTATTTTTATACAACGGAGTACTACTAAGCCATAAAGAAGGATACACTGGAGACTTTTATAGGTAAATGGATGCATGTTGAGAATACACGTATTAGTGAGATAAATAAGACATACATGTGTAAACACCGTATTGCTTTATTAGTGTGAGCTGAAATTTTAAAAGTGTATATATGTATGTATATGTATATAAAAATAATAGTTAAGATAGTTACACTACTGGTTTCTCCAGGTTCACTGAAGAGAAAGATCTGTGCCAGTATTGTTTGGACAACTGAATGGAGATGTCTTGTGCTCTGAGTAAATGATTTGGGGATGTGCAATGTATGTACCATTGTTGCCCCCTGATTAATGTGTTTGAAATTTTGTTGTAATTTTTAAAAAAATTTTATCCTTGAAATAAAATGGATTTGGGGAAAAATAATGTATCCATCTCTTAGGAATTATCAATGATAGAAAAAAAAAGTATGTGTCAAAACATGGCCCATTGTGAATGAGTTAGAGATGCCAGATATTCCTTGGTTAATTGTTGATGAGGGGATTTGAAGGCTCAGGGAAATAGGAATCCTGCAGTGGATCTGTCATGTAGAACCTAATCTCCACAGGATGATCCAGAAAATCACCCTTCATTAACTCCTTGAGAAACAGATTTGTGCTGGGAGCAGCAACATCCCTGAGGAGTCCTGTCATTGCTCGTCTGTATGCCAGACATTACAGTGGGGACTGCAGTTACTGAATTAGGAGACTTAAGAGCAATGGGTTTAATTGGATCCCAGAGTGACAGCCATCAAATAGCAGCACTCAACCACCAAGGACAAGGTGCAAGCACTTACCATAATGAACAGAAGTAGAACAATGATCAGGATGGTCTGACATGTGTAGACCTATGACACTGGCCCATGAGCCACAGTATTCCCAAAAGTGAAATAGATGGAAAGTCTACTAAATTTTTACTAGATTTACATAATAATATAATAATAATAACAACAATAATAATAAACAAAGGGCAAATAAACAGAAACCTACCTCAAATTATAGCAACAGAGTCATGGCCTCTCAACTAGCTCCCAGAAACCAGCCAGTTTACATAGCTAGAGCTCCTCTGAAAAGGTGGCCAGGTCCCCTTAAAGAAGGGATACACCACCAAAAATGTATATGGTCAATTTTTCTTCTATCCTTCTCCAAAGGGAATTAAGTTTTTATCAAGGTAACTGTACATTTGGGGAAGGAAAATGATCAGATATTTGAGGGACTACTGGACACTGGTTCTGAATCAATGCTGATTCTAGGGGATCCAAAAAGTCATTGTGACTCTCTGGTAAGAGTATGGGCCAATCAGAATCACAGCAGACTTATCAACACAAACCATCAAGTCAAGAAGACTCTGGAGTGAAGTGTCTCAAACTCTGAAAGAAAACAACTTCCCAGATTGATCTACCCAGCAAAACTATCTTTCAAAATTGATGGAAAAATAAGATACTTCCATGATAAAGAACAAGTGAAGGAACTCATGACTACCAAACCAACCCTACAGAGTGCACTAAAAAATATTCTAGAGAGAGAGAAAGATGACCATGGTTCTATGAATAGAAGCAGAGGAGGATCGCCAAACAAGACAGGCAATTGAATGAAGGGGAAAAGTGGAGGGCCTACACCAGGAGGATAGCAGGGCAGCAACAAACCATTGTATGCTGGTTGTAACCATTAATGTAGATGGCCTCAGGTCAGCAATAAAAAGAAACACAGGAAGAGTGGATCAAAAACAAGATCTGGCCGGAGGTTTAGCTCAGTGGCATAAGCACCTGCTTGACAAATGGGAGGTCGTGTGTTCAATCCCCAGTACCAAAAAAAAAAAAAAAAAGATCCATCGATATACTGTATACAACTGGAAAGGATTTAACTGGAAAGTAAATTCATAGACTGAAAATCAAAGGAGAGAAAACAATTGTTTCATGTGACAGGAGACCCCCCCCCCCAAAAAAAAAACCAAGAGTAACTTGCCCATCAACTGCAGAATGCATAAGAAAGATATGGTATTTTCATGCAGTGGAAAGCTACCCAGCTATAAAGTAGAATAATCTCAAGGTTCCTGTAGGTAAACGAATGCAACTGGAGATCATGTCCATGGCCAAAGCAGTTCAAACTCATAGGAGTGAACCATAGCATAAGAAACAGAAGGAGTTAACAGGATCCAAAAGCAAAATAATTAATGTAAGAGCAAAGGGAGGAAACACCTGGGAGGGAAAGGTGGAAACTATTGTCAATTTCTTTTTTTTTTTTTTTTTATTGGTACTGGGGATTGAACTCAGGATTGCGTGCTTGTAAGGCAGGCGCTTATGCTGCTAAGCTAAATCTCCAGCCCCTATTGTCAATTTATTGCCTTACCTTGAACTCTTGCATTGTTTACATAACTTCGTTAGGTTTGGCTTTGTTCTGTCTTGTTTTGTTAGATTTTATGCTGTCAGATAGTAGAGGCAGAGATTTTGAATATCATGGAATATATTATGGTAATCATGGTTTCCTATTATATTGAAGTCTTATAATGCTTTCATTCATTGGTTTGATTTTATTGTTTTGTTTGATTTTATTATGTGTGATGGTATGAACAGCTATTTTGACAAAAACAAGACATTATGGTAGCCATTGCTGATTTACTATCATCTTGTTTTGAAGTCCTACCATGCTTTTGTTCTTCTGTTTTGATTGGTTATCCTGTTGTGTTTGATTTGATTTTATTATGTGCGATGGTACAGACAAATTTTTTTAGGAAAATGAGATATAGCAGCCATTGTTCATTTCCTGTTACTTAGTTTTGAAATCCTATAATACTTTCATTCTTGTGAATGGTTTTATACTATTTTGTTGTTTGATATTGTGTGTAAAGGTATGTTCAACTATTTCGAAGAGACATTATGGTAGCTACTGTTGATGTCTGGCTGTCTTATTGCGAAATGCTGTGTTGCTTGCATTGTCCTGTTCGGATTTGCTTTGTTCTGTTCTGTTTTGTTTTATTCTTTAAAAAAAAAAAAAAAAAAAAGGGCATGGACCTAGGGAGGTCAGGGATCAATGGAGTTTTAGCAAAGGTCCAACTCTCAGTGAGTCCAGGGGGTCTTGAATCCATCCTGTAGCTATTCTGTTCCCCACTGCATACTTTGAATAGATCTACTTAGTACTTGGCAGAATCATCACACTGGTTCTCTAAACTGTAGTGTTAGGGTCATTATGGTTGGATAGGCCAAATTTAAAATAGTAAACCAGGAACAGCATTACATCCCCGGAGGGATTGCAGATACTAGTGCCACTATCAAGGGCTTTAAAGATTATGGATGGTGGTTTCTACCATATCCACATCACCATTTAATTCTCCCATACAATTTATGCAGAAAATGGACGGGTCCTGGAGAATGATGGTAGATTACCATAAACTAAATCAAATGGTGACTCCAATTGCAGCTGCTGTATCAGATGTGGTTTCCTTGCTTGAGCAAATCAATATATCTTTTGACACTGGGTATGCAGCTATTGATTTGGCAAATGCCTTCTTCTCCATACTGATCCATAAGGCCCATCAGAAACAATCTGCTTTCAGTTGACAAGGTCAAAATATACCTTTGCTGTCTTACCTCAGGGTTATATTAACTCTCTAGCTCTGCATCACAACATAGTTCATAGGGATTTAAATTTCTTTTTTATCCCACAAGGTATCATACTGCTTCATTACACTGATGCTATTATGCTAACTGGATCAAGTTAGCAGGAGGTTGTAAGTACTCTGGAGTTGTTAGTAAAGCACGTGTGAGCCAAAGGATAAAAAATAAATCCAACTACATTCAAGATCCTGTTACCTCAGTGAAACTTATTGGAGCCCAATGGTGTGGGGATGCAGGGAAATATCCTTTCTAAAGTGAAAGATAAGTTGTGGCATCTGGTTCTTCCTACAATTAAAAAAGAGGTACAATGCCCAGTGGGCCCATTTGAATTTTAGAGGCAACATATTTCTCACTTAGGTGTTTCACTAGGCTATTTACAATTGACTTGGAAAACTTTTCATTTTGAGGGAGTCTAGAACAAGAGAAGGTTCTAAAACAGGGCCAGGCTGCTGTGTAGGCTTTTCTGCTACTGAGGCCATATAATCCAGCATATCCAATGGTACTGAAGGGTCAATGGTACATAGAGATTATGTCTAGAGTCTATGGCAGAATAAATACATAGATACATCTGCAGACAACTACTCTCCCTTTGAAAAAACAGTTCCTGGCCTGCTACTGGGCCTTAGTGGAAACTGAATGCTTGACCATGGGGTACCAATTTATTATGAATCCTGAGCTGCTCTTCATGAGCTGGGTATTATCTGATCTACCAAATCATAAAGTTGGACATGCACTGTAAGAGTTCACTATTAAATGAAAGTGGTACATACATGACTGAGGCAGAGTAGGTCCAGAAGACACAAGTTACATGAAGATGTTACCCAGATGCCCATGGTTCGTACTCCTGCTTTACTGCCTTCCAACCTCCAGCATACACCTATGGCCTAATGATCAACCTGCCTCAGGTACAGGTAATCACCCCGTGTTGGGGTGCCATACTGAGGATTCAGTATTGGTCTCTGCTGCTGCTGGCATATTGGGCACTAGTGGCTGTAGCCAGGTCAGCCTTGGCAAGTGGGAGTCCATGTTACTGAGCCCATGCATAGCCTCCATCTCTGCTACCATGGCCA
Source organism: Hydrochoerus hydrochaeris (assembly GCA_004027455.1). Classification (NCBI taxonomy): domain Eukaryota; kingdom Metazoa; phylum Chordata; class Mammalia; order Rodentia; family Hydrochaeridae; genus Hydrochoerus; species Hydrochoerus hydrochaeris. The sequence goes on along the minus strand of PVLA01001791.1, from coordinate 41,294 downwards.
CTTTGTTCATGAGCCCTTTGGGCAATGACAGGAGTAGGTAAAGAAAAATGGTTGGCTATCATAGAACAAGTCTTCCTCTCCACTTGATTATTAAAATCCTGTTCAGGTGAGATCACTTTTTGGTGAGTGAATGTTTATACAGGATACAAATATCCTTACATTGCTTGCTCATGTGAAAAGATCTATTCACATACCTTTTACCCAGATATCATTGTCACCAGTTTTCCAGTCATGTTCCTTCCAGGTCCCTGATCATCTGGCCAAACTTTGGCTCAGCACATGAATCAGTATGTGGTTGCACATGTGGCCATTTTTTTCTTCCAGGCAAAATGTACCCTCTTATACGTTGTGTAAATCTCTGCTCATTGAAGACTTCCCTTCACCACTGTCCCTTTAGGAAGTCCTAGAAAGAGACTGTAATGCTGCAGCTGTTCACTTGTGGGTGGTGCCTGCATAATGTGCAGAACCATCCATAAAGCAGCCCCTTGCCTTCTCCTCTGTTGGCTGATCATACACCCCTGGCAAAACTACCATCCATACACTTACAGAATGCTTCACCCACCATTACAGCATTGTCTCTGACCAAGAACACATTTTATGGCCCAAGAAGTAAGGCAATGGCCCCATGTTCATGGAACTCATTGCTCTTACCAAGTTCCTCACCATCCAGAAGCAGGTAGACTGACAGAAAGGTCAAATGGGCTTGCGAAGATTCAGTTACAGCACCAGCTAGGTGGCAATACTTTGCATGGCTGGGGCAAGTTTCTTTAAAGTGCTGTATACGATTTGAATCCACTATATGGTACTGTGTCTCCGACAGCCAGGATTCATAAGTCCAGGAATCAAGGGGTGGAAGCAAGAATGGTACCATTCACCATTTTTTCTAGTGATCCATTAGCAAAATTTTTGTTTCCCATTCCCATGACTTTATGTTCTTCTGATGTAGAAGTCTTAGTTCCAGAGGGGAGAAGGCTTCTACCGGGAAGCACTACAATGATTCCACTGAACTGGAAGCTAAGACTTTTCCCTGGTCATGTTGGGTTCCTTAGGCCTTGGAGTAAACAAGCTGAAAAGAGAGTTAGGGTGTTGGCAGGGGTGCCTAACCCAGACTATCAAGAGGAAATTGTACTTTACACCATATTGGAGGAAAAAAAATGTACTTGGTCCAGGAGATCCCACAGGGCACCTCTTAGTAATACCAAGTCCTATTATTAAGTCAATGGGGAACTACAACAAGCAGGATGACAAATGACCCAGAACCATCAGGAATGAAGATACAGGTCACCTCTCCAGGGAATGGACCAAGATCTGCTGAAGTACTTGCTGAAAGTCAAGGGACTACAAAATGGACAGTAAAAGAAGGTAGTTATAAATATCAGCTATAATCGTGGGATCAATTATCGAAGCAAAGACTGTAATTTGTTACTGTTCTTTGTTAATATGCTTCCTATGTAACATAAGGTTCATAGACTTAATATTGGTTCTTAAGTATTGTTAAACCTATAAGGTTTAAGTTATAAAATGTTAGAAGCAAGCATCATCCAAAGAAAAACTTGACTTTTGTTCTGGGCAGAAAATTAGTGCATTTTCATTTTTATACAGGATAGATATACCATCATAGGCATAACTGTGAACTTTTCTTTGTATCTTGAGACTAAGTATGGTTTAAAGAAATGTGTCTGATTATCAAGTTGACAAGTGGGGAATTGTGGTACTTAACTGTTGTGTCAACTTGAGTAGACAGTGCCTAACTGACTGGCTCAGCATAATTCTGAGGCTGATAAAAGAATTTACTGAAGATGGAAGACCTAGCCTAGGTGTGAGTGATGCCAACCAACAATCTTGTTGCCTGAGTGCAATGAAAAAGGGAAAGAATGAAATAAAAAAGAGGAAGAAAAAGGAAGGCTTGCTCCTGTTTCTTTGGAGGAACTCCAGTCTTTGCCTTTGTCTTGGATATCAGTCTCCTGGCTTGCAGCACAGGCTCATCAGGCTTCCATCATAGACCCTTTGGCTTCTGCATGTGGACTAGCACAGGACTCTGTGGTGAGCTCCAGGCCTTTGAGTTTTGACTGGATTCTTCTGTGCAGACAGCTCTTTTGCACTCTTCCACACCTGACTCTGTAGGTGGTTGCCAGAAACCTACTTTGTAAATTCCTTTATATCTTACATTCACTCCAGCTTTACCATCTTTCTCTAGTGAGCAGACTGATACACTACAGTTCAGAAAAACAAAAATATGAGCTAAATACTCTGGTAAAACCAGAACAAAAGGTTTTAAGGAAATTATCAGGGGCATGTAATAAGTTGAGTGAATTTTCAAATGACTTGCTTATGGTTACAGGTATAATACCAGATTCAAAACTACTGTCTAGTTTTATGACTGTCAACTCAAAGCTCCACTCCTGTCTAACTCCACAGACATCACCATTTCTGGAAGAACAAACACATATGCACCTGATTCAGTATAAAGATCCAGCTTCACAGAATAAATAGGGAGTTCAAAAGTAAAAAGTATTTCAGGCAAGTAAAGGAAAAGTGGTAAGGTGAGACTACAGGTAACATACTCTCTCAGTTGTGGCACCCATAGGTTTGGAGGGCTCTTTTTGGAAGCAACATAAAGGCTTAATGCTTTCCCAATAATTTTTTTTTTCCTAGTGGTGATGAGTATAGAACCAGGGCCTCGGGTATGCCAGGCAAGTGTTGTACCACTGAGCTACAACTCCAGACCTCAAATGGCTTTTAAACAGCATAAACGGGCCATGAGTGATTTATCTCCTAGTTCCTCTCCTGGCCTCAAAAAGGTAAAGTGAATCAATTTGTTCTTTTCCAGACTCATTTACCTTGAAATTTATCAGACCAGCATCTGTTACACAAATTTTGCCTGTAGTTATGACCTCCTCCACACTCATCTTCAATCATTAGGCTCTCTGTAAGGTGCACTCCAGGCAACGCAACCCTCCTCAACTCCCACGTCACAAACATTCCTCCATTCTCATTTCTAAGAGAAATGCCTGAACCATTTGCTACTTTTGTCTACCATAATACCCAGTAATATCCAAATCCTTTCAATAAAAATTAAATATAGTATTTCCACATGAGAAAAGCTCCATAACGACTATATAAAAGCAGTTAGTAACTCCAAAGAGGAAATCTATACAGCTAACAGACGACGCACTCAGCTTTGGCACTCAGTCGAACAAGCTCTGTTATGGGTAACAGTACTGTAAATGTTAATTCATGTTTAGGTGCAAAGGGAATGACCACTATCCCAGGTTTGATGAGGGATTTCCTACAACCAAACGAACTGTCACTCCAGCTTTACCATCAGCCCGGACAACAAGAAATAACTGAGGCTAAAGGAAAGCCATGAGCCAGTCATTGAAAGACTGGGTAACTCTTGAGCAAATTTTTTTTTTTTTTGGTTCCAGGGGTCAAACTCAAGATCTTGTGCTTGCCAGGCAGGCACTTGTGCTGCTGAGCTAAATCCCTGGCCCTCTTAAGCAAATCTTTTAAATTATATAAAAAATCTTGGGCCAAGGGTTTAACTTAGCAGCATAAGCACCTGCCTGGCAAGCATGAGTTCGATCCCCAGTACAAAAAAAAAATCTCAACAGGTCAAGTAGGAAGACAGACTTGTTAGTTGTCTTGGTTACTTTTCTCACTGCTGACATAAAATACCCAATAGCCAAAGTTAAAGGAGAAAAGGTTTTCTGTAGCTTACAGTTTGTAGAGGTTTCAGTTCATAGTTGGCTGGCTCCAAGATAGGGTAGCAAGACAGAGGGAGATCACAGAGGAGAAGCACGTCGTGGCAGGCAGAAGATAGCAAGGTAACAAAGCAGCAGCAAGTGACAAGGGATGACCTTCTTTCTCTCTCTTATAGCTTATCCAGAAAACTCACCCTTAGGGGAAACAGCACTTACACCCAGAGTGAGGCAGCCCAAAGCCTAGCATTATACCATGAATCTCAACATCACATCCTTGATCCCAGCAGCACATCCTAGATCCAGCCATCTCCAAAAATCCCCCACCTATGACCACATGAGGCTTTGTGGGGGACATCTAGAAACAACTTATCACATCAGTAAATTACAAAATTTGACAGGTTAGAGATTCTCCAACTTTCCTTCACATATGCTCACTCTTTGAGTTAAATGTCAGTCCATTATTCAACTCTCTCCTCTCCAAAAGACACCCAGTCTATCACAAGGTCCAAGTCACTTCACCTGCGAATCCTTAAGTCTTGTCTCTTTTGGGTATCTCCAATGCCACTGCCTCCATCTAATTATCACTTTTCTTGGGTGAGGGAAAGGAGGGATGCTGCAGAGTAGGAAAAACTCTCAAGCGTAAAGAGAAGCACTCCTTCCCTCTTTGCTGGTTCTCCACCTTTCTCATAGATATCTCTACTCCAATACAGACTACCTAACTTTAGTCTTATATCTGCCTGCCAACTACTCTCCCAGCCTTCAGTTTATCTTCAGCATCATTAATGACAATATTTTTATTTCATAACACTGCCAAGAGGGTTAATTAATTATATCACTCTCTTTTAAAATTGGTGACAGAATTCCTATTGCCTACAAAACAGAGCACAAACCTCACTCTGGTACCCACTCATCTCTCCAGCATTTCTTCTAGCTGCCACTTAAGGATCACACAGGCATCAAAAACAGTAATGCCCTGGGAGAGCTGTTTCTCTTCCATTTCCATGCCTTTGCACATATTTTTCCCTTCTGAAGTACACTTGTTAGGGGGCAAGATGTAGCTTAGATAACCTTCTGCGTAGGCCCTTCCTGACACAGGTGTTCTCTCATGGCTCCCACAATTTTCTACCCTAACATTTAATAGTTCTCCAAGTACATGAATTCTGAAAGACCTATCTTTCATTTTAGAGATGATTTGAAGGCCAGGATTGGCAAATAAAGATTTATATCCCCAGTACAAAACATCCTGTAGGCCTCAAGTATCTAGTGACTTGATTAGGTATGAGAAATAAAAAAAGGGAGGTGAAAATACAACTTTTATTAGAAATGGACATGAATTGCTAATATTCCATTGAGTCCTTAAAATACAGCCTAAAAATACTTTTTGTAAATCCATAGGTTCTAAATTGTTCTATAAAATTTCTGCAATAATTTACTTCTCAAAACTCTGCCAGAGGCCGGAGGTTTAGCTCAGCAGCACAAGTGCCTCTCTGGCAAGCGCAAGGTCATGAGTTTGATCCCCGGTACACACACACACACACACACACACACACACACACACATACACACAAACAAACAAACTGCCAGAAACACTTTATAAAATGAACATCAGTAAGCCGGGTGTGGTTGCTCACATCTGTAATCCCAGCACTCGGGAGGCTGAGGCAGGAGGATTGTTGTGAGTTTGAGACTAGCCTGGGCTACAAAGTGAGCTCAAGGCCAGCCTGAACTGCATAGCGAGACCCTGTCTCAAGAAGACATAAAAAAAAAAAAAAAAAAAAATGAACATCAGTAACCTGGTAGGATACAGTAGTTAAAGGGCCAAAGCAGAATTAAAACAATTTGATGCAAAGTTTAGATTAGTTTGTAATCTTTATTTCTTTTAGTTAGACACCTACTTCTGTCATTACAAATTTTAAGCAACTGAACCATTTCATTCTAGCACAAGGCCTTATTAGTTACACCAGACCAGCTCCTGAAGCTTACCTGAGCTGAGATGCCAATGAGAAGCAGCCATTTCTGGTGTACATCAGTTCGATAGTGGATCATCTGACACCCAGCCAGACTGCCATGTCTATCAAACATCTTTATGGGCTGGGAGTCACCTTCCATGCTCCAGTGATAGACTGTGGTTTCAGTTACCAAGGCAACAGTGTTCGCAGAGATCCACTTCCAGAAAATCACTTCTTCTGCCATAGTATGAGCCTTCATTTTACTCTTCATCTCAATATTAAAGATTTGAAGTGTCTTCCCAGCTAGTATTTGATGAGATGGATATCAGAGCAAGACAAATGAAAATTTGAAAGACAAATTCTTATACTCTGAATTCTGAATCCTATTAATATTACTTTTAAATTGTATTATTTAAGTTTTTTTTTTTTGAGATAGGATCTCACTATAGTTCAGGCTGTCCACTATGCAACCCAGGCTGGCCTCAAACTTGTGGTGATCCTCTTGCCTCAGCTCCTGAGGGTTGGTATTACAGTTATGCCATCACAAGTTGTACTTTTATTTATTTATTTATTTATTTAGGTTTTTTGAGACACTACATTGTTCAGACTGTCCTTGAACTCACTATGTAGCCCAAGCTGGCCTCAAACTTGGAGCAATCCTCCTGCCTCAGCCTCCTGAGTGCTAAGATTACAGGCAGTTACCACCACACCTGGCACAAATTGTGCTATTCAAAACTAATTCGACTAACAAAAATAAAAGGCTGCCTGAGTACTAGTTAACTATACTCTGATGTTTAAGCAGTAAGAATCTTCTATGTATTAGTTCTTTAGATGAAAAAATACACAAATATTTATATATCTATGAATAACAATCAGAAATCAGTTCTACACATACAAGTCTTAAGAGAAACATTTTTAGATTTCTTCTAGATTCTGTTTTATTTTGTGGTATTGGAAATTGAACCTAAGGTCTTCACATTGAGATACAGGTATAACCCTTCTTATTTTATGTTTTTAAGAGAAGGACTTGCTAAGTTGCCCAGGTAGGCCTCTTCTTGTGATCTTTTTGCCTCAGCTTCCCTAGTAGCTGAGATTATCAGCATATACCACCGCATGTTGCTTTGGTTTCTTCTAGTTTCAACGTGATTTTCTGAGGATGGAGAGTAGCTCAATGGTAGAGCACATGTTCAATATGTGAGAGCCCCTAGCTTCAATCTCTGGTGGCAAACAAACAAACAAACAAAAAAGTCATGTTTCTGTATAAGTTACCAAAACATGTAAGACATTCTTTTTTTGGTGATACTGGCGATTGAATTCAGGGCATTTGGGGTGTTAAGCAAGCACTCTACCACCAAGTCACAACCCAGCATATCCTTCCTTGTTTTGATATTTCCAACTTTCAAGAAGAAACACAATTATCCTTTCCAGTTAAACCATTTTTTCCAGAGCTACTTTGTTTAAAATTACAAACCAGTGCTGTCAAATAAAACTTCCTACAATATTGGAAAGTTTTATATTTGCACTATCATAGTGGATGCCATATATATATATATATATATTTGAAATGTATGTGGCGATACACATTTCAGGAACTGAATTTTACCTTATTTAACTTCAAATAGTACATGGTTGCTAGTATCCAGTAAGCACAGTTATAGACAATGGCTTTGGCATCCATTTTCTGGCAAGAGATTATATTGTTCCTACCTCTGGCAAACAGCTGAATTTTGATCCTGGAATTTATGCAAAATTTAGACCTAACATGAAATACTGCTTTGCCCTGTGCTTGCTCCAGTGGCACAGGTACTAAAATTGAAATGATACAGAGGCAATTAACACAACATGCAAATTTTGTATTTTTAAAAAATATATTATGTCCCCCTAAGATCAAGACAAGGTAGAGATTATTTCTCTGGCCATTTCTTTTGACACTATATTAGATATAATAGACACAAAGCAAGAAAAGTAAAATGTTAAAAGACTTTTAAATAAGCAGTAGTAAAAGAGGATTAAAATTGGAGCAGGGGCCAGGGATTTAGCTCAGTGGCTCAAGTGTTTTCCAGGTATGCAAAAGGTCTTAAGTTCGATCTCTGGTACAAAAAAAAAAAAAAAAAAATTAGTGGCGTAAAGACCAGTAGAAAATATAGCCTCTTCATGACCTAGAATCAAAATACCTAGAAAACAATAATTTGGTGATGAAAAATAAAAAAGTAATCTCTAGGAATCAGGAGAGTGAAGACAGGAAAACTAGAAACTACAGAGAAACTGAAGAATTGAAGCACAATGCAGAAAAAAGAATGAAGAGTCTGGACAGCTAACCAGCTCCTGGAGAGGAGAACCTGCCTCTCCTAATACAAGGTAAGCCTGGAGAGAGTTGGCAACTCCAGGGAGAAACAACAGACTAGGCCAGCAGCAGTAGCCCAAAGAGAAGCTATGGTTATTGTAAATTGTAAAAAACAGTGTAAGGTTCTATTCCGAAAGGAACTGCTTCTGCATGGCAGGCTAAGTTGGAGAGGACATCTAGGGTAGAATCTCCATATTTGAGAATGTTTAATCAGGAGCCATTTTGGGAAGGGGTTAAATGTTAAGACTGAGCTATAAAACAATCACAAAACAACTACAGGATCTCTGGGATCACCCTACCACAGTGACTGGGTGGGAGATGGCTGTTAAGAGACAGTCATGCAGATAAGAGAGCAGATTAGACACAGACCCCCTGAGAGGTTTAAGTTCAGGTAAGGACAGGGGTCCCACCCCGTGGTGAGAAGCCACACCAGTCATGTGATTGGTTGTGGCTGGGTCTGAAAGTACTGACACTAAGTCCAGCAGTGTGCTTGAGCCCCTGCCCTACTTTCTCCATCCAGCAGAGATCAACGGTCCATTTGCTTTAACCTCATCTGCCAACATGATCAGATACACACCTCTACCTGGACTGTTGTCTCAGCCTGGGGTAAATGGACAGAGGGCCCTCTGGAGCAGTGGCAACACCTCACAGAATGTAAAGCTAAGCAAAGAAAGCTGTAACTTGAGGCACACAGAGGGACACAGGAATTGGGAGTGGCTGGAGGGAACACAGCTAGGTGGCAGACACACTGAGGAAACACACCCGGCAGGGAAAAGCAGGACAGTTCTTAGCATTCACAAAGAAAAATTTGAGTGTGGAAACAAAACAGGATTTAATAGTGACTCAATGTCTGGTGGACTTTGATATCTAACATTCCAAGCCCTAGAAAGAAACCACTCATTCAAAAACATGAAAGAATACCTTGGACTAATTTTTTTTTCTTTATTGCTTTTTCCAAGGGGTTAGGTCCCCCTCCCTTATTTTGCTGTTTTTAATTTTTTCTTCTAATTCTTGTTGTTTTCTAACTCTATTCATTTTCTTTTATTCTTAACAGAATCCTTTATTTCACTTTTCATATTCTTTTTTTTTTTTTTTTGGTACTAGGAATCGAACTCAGGACCTCATGCTTACCAGGAGGTGCTGTGCCACTGAGCTATATCTAGCCCTCATATTCTTTTTCTAATTTTCAAATTTTACTTCTTCCTTTTCTTCTTCTCCTACTTCATATTTATTAATAGTAATACTAAGCTTTATTAATCTTTAGATATTTCATTGACTATACAAAATGGAGTACTACCTTACCATAAAGAAAGATAAATTTGAGTCATTTGTAGGAAAATGGAGATACCTTGAGACCATAATGTTAAGTGAAATAAATCAGACACACGTTTAAATATTGAATGGTTTCTCTTATATGAGAAATCCAAAATATAAATAAGGAGTAAAATAAAAGGTAATAGCAAACAGGAAGATACATTTTTTTTGCAAAAATGAAAGAATTCTTTGTGTCTCTAGTGTGTGGGCAGATCTCTTGTACTCTTCTGCATTTGATTTTTTGTGTAAATATTGTAAGATAATCCCATAAATTTATGTCTGTATTAAATCTTTTCCCTTGCAAGTCACTGACTATAACAAATATATTTAACAAAATAAAATAGAATTTACACACTGATATGAAAACCCAATTTAAAAAATTAGAGCTAAATAAACAGAGACACTGAATGTCTAGAAGACTCAATACTGTCAAGTTGGTAACTCCTGCCAAATTAATTGATAAATTGAATGCAATCACTTTCCAAATCTCAATTGTAGAAACTGACAAATTTTAAAACTGATATGAAATTTTGAAGGACACGTTTTCAAAAACTGTTCTGAAAAATACAAACTTGAAGTGCCAATATTATCTGATCTAACTTTAAAGTTATTATTAATCTCCAAAAGGACAAATCCTGAGCATTCACTCCTCAGTGCATCCAGTGCTTTGGCTAATATTACTAAAAAGCTCTGGTGCTCAGGAGTATTTTTCTTTTATTAGTACATATTAGTACACAGAATAATGGGTTTCACTGTAGCATTTTCATTCATGCATATACTATTCTGATCAGATCTATTTCCTTATTACTTTCCCATCCATCTTACTGATCTCCTTTCCCTTTTCTAAGTCTCCATTCTATTCTTGTCATCTTTTTTCTAGATAAAACACATGCTACGTGTCTTTCAGAGTCTAGTTTAACATCATGATCACAACATCATCACTAACATCATGATCTTCAGTTCCATCCATATTCCTGCAAATGACATAATTTTGTTCTGTGTAGCTGAATAATACTCCATTATGTATATATGCCAAATTTTCTTTATCTATTCATTTGTTGATGGTACCTTGGCTGGTTTTGTATTTTGGCTATTGCAAATTGTGCCATAATAAACTTGGGAATGCAGGTATCTCTACAGTACATTTTGATTCCTTCGGGTATATACCCAGTAGTGGTAGTATAAGTAGCTCATATAGTACTTCTATTTTTATTTTTTTGAGGAACCTCTGATTTCCAGTGTCTATAGTGGCTGTACTATTTTACAATCTTAGCAACAGCATAGCTCGTGCTCTTATTAGCACTACATGCAACTTTCACTAAAACTTTTGGTATCAAATTGAAAACTACTGATGATACTTGCCTGTGAGTTTACTGACAGTTGCCCAATACTTAAGGTAACAAAGCAGCTACAGGGAGATAATATTCTTTTCTAAAATTCCTCAGGCTTACCTTTTAGAGCTATCACCTTAGAGGCTGGATTCATGATAGCACTCTCTGCAGAGATAGGCCGTCTGATAGGTGCCATTGGGTCGCTCATGTCAATAATTACCACCTGCATCTGCTCTCCAACTTTCTCTCGAACACAAATGAACTTGTCAGATTCCATGGTCAGAGTGCTAAATCCAATGTTTGATGGACTGATTCCAAGGTTTTGGAGCTAAGCAGAAAGGAAGCAGTTGATTAAAGCAAGTTTTCATCTCTGAAACTGATGAGTTCTAGTCTAGTAGTTAGCAAGTCTAAAAGAAGGAGGAAGAAAAGTTAAACAAGAGTCAGAAGCTGGTTGTGGTGGGTACATGCCTGTAATCCCAGACTGGAATACTGAAACAGGAGGATTCCAAATTCCAGCCCAGCCTGGGCAATTTAGCGCCTTAGCAAGACTCTGTCTCAAAATAAAATATAAAAAGGACTAGGGGTGTAGCTCATTGAGAAGGTCCTGGGTTCAACCATCAACACTGGGGAAAAAAATTAAACTAAAAAAATACCAGTGACCTGTGAAGGACCAACTGGATGACTCTACTTGAAAAAGGAGCAATGATCTCCATTTTGGCTAAATTTGGACAATATGTATTAATATGTACAGAGGGGCTTCTGCCATTTCCTTATCCCTTCAATTGGCTTTAAGCAATGTAAATTGATCTGGCCAAGTGCTGATATGTAGTCTTTGAAGCAAGGCCACACAGTCAGTGTTTCCCCACCTCATGACTCCCCCAAAATCGTGTGAGCTTGGGTAGGAAGAGAGCCAGACTCCACACTGTCAGCTGGAATCAAGCCTGAAGAAAAAGGCTCTGACTTCCCAGGGCATAAAAGATTACACATCAGAGCTGAAGCACCGACCCCCACATTAAAAGCTATCTCAAATTGTGTTATGCAGAGTTTTCTTTCTGCAGACCCTTCTTTCTGCATATTGCAGAGGTGACTGCAGGCCTCCTACCTAGCTCAGCTCACAGCATTCACATACTTCCCGCCATTCTCACAGTCACTCAAACTTGAGGCACTTCCTTCTTCAGGAATGAATAAAAGTAGGGTTTGGCTCTGGGTCGAGGCCTGTGTTGCAATGAACCACTATCTTGGCTGTACTTAGGAACCCTTGGCTCCCCATAACTATAAATATCTTAAGTGTCTTTATTCTTGGTTGCACTGGAAGTGGTAGATTGGAATTAACTTGCTAGAATTCCAATAACTTTTCCATGGGATTACAAATATAAACTTCCGGGAAAATAGAGTGATAGCAAGGTCCAGTACATGTCAATATTCATAATCAGGACATGGGGATTTTGTAACTCAAGACTGCTATATTGGAAACACTGTCTCAAAATTCTATAGCCTTGGGCCAGGGATTTAGCTCAGTGGTATAGGTGCCTGCCCGGTGAATGCCAGATCATGAGTTCAATCCCTGGTACCAAAAAAAAAAAAAAACTATAGTTTTATCCATCAGATGATTTGTGAGCCCCTGGAGGGGAGAAATCATGAAAATGTGCAATAAAAATAGGCTTAGAAGCCACACCAAATCAATCTCATTTTCTTGAAGTCAAGAAAATGAAGTAGAGCTGGGCGTGGTGGCACACATCTGTAATCCCATCACTCAGGAGGCTGAGGCAGGAGGATCATTGTGAGTCCGAGACCAGCCTGGGGTACAAAGTAAGTTCAAGACCAACCTTAACTGCATAGGGAGATCCTGTTTCAAAGAAAGAAGAAAGAAAGAAAGAAAGAAAGAAAGAAAGAAAGAAAGAAAGAAAGAAAGACAGACAGACAGACAGACAGGCCAGGGATTTAGCTCAGCGGTGTAAGTGCCTGCTTGGCAAGTACAAAGTCATGAGTTTGATCCCCAGTACAAAAAAAAAAGAAAAGAAAATGAGGGCCAGGGATTTAGCTCAGTGGCATAAGCACCTGCCTGGCAAGCGTGAGGTCATGAGTTCGATCCCTGGAACAAAAAAAGAAAAGAAAGTAAAGTAAATGTTGTTTTCAGCAAAGAATCTGGCTCAGCTCAGCTGAGGGAGCTGGAAATAATGTCCATGGGTAGCAAACCCCCTGCTCAAGCCTCTTACCTATGGCATTTTTATGGCATACAGAACATTGTTTTGTATTAATTATTCAGATAGACTTTAACTCCTGTTTATTCTCAGATTCAATCATGGATTTTTAATCCACTGAAACATTTCAAATATAAAAGTTGAAACAACATGCAAAAGATTCTTGGAATGAGGTGGAAAGGCAGGATTGAACTTGTATATAAAGCAGGTGTACAGCTAAACCTGACCCCAAGGATGCTGAACATATGTGTCATGTACGTCTGCCTGATGCTTGGGCCCCAGGGTCTTACCTTAATCATCTGCTAGTCAATATTTGGAAAAATTATTCTAGTCAAAGTTACACACAGGAAAAGTTTCATTGTTCACCAAAAGACCTGTTTTGAGATGGTCAACATAATAGGCCAACAGGACTCTTATTAGATTTCAAAGGTCTATGAAATAAAAGAGAAATGTACATAAACTTAAAATACTTCATTAGAGTTACATGCCAAAAAAATAAGCTGCACACAGTGGTGCATGCCTATAATCTTAGCAACTCAGGAGGCTGAGGCAAGAGGATTACAAGTCTGAGACTTATCTGGACAATTCAGTGGGACCCTACATTGAAACAAAATATAAAAAGGGCAAAAGTAATGTAGCTCAGTAGTATTTCAACATCTAGTATTACAAAAATAAATAAATAAATAAATAAAACTCCTAGTACTACAGAAAAAAAATGATTGAGCAAGCAAACTGGGATATACATCTGTAATGGATTCAATATCCAGTGCCACCCACCCACTCAGCAAAAAAACATGGCTTTCCTCAGAAAGCAGCTCTGAGATAAAATGTCAACTAAATGCAATATGAAGATTTTCTTTGAATGCCAATTCTTTTTTTTTTCTTTTTTCTTTTTTCATCTTTCTGAGACAGGGTATCACTATGCAGTTCAGGCTGGCCTTGGGCTCACTTTGTATATCAGGCTGGTTTTAAACCTGCAACAATCCTCCTGCCTCAGCCTCCTGAGTGCTGGGATTACAGGAGTGTGCCACCATGCCTGGATTTTTGAATGCCAATTTTTTCTTTTTTGAGACAGTGTCTTACTATGCAGTTCAGGGTAGCCTAGAACTCAGGATGATTCTCCTGCCTCAGCCTCCCCAAGTGCTGGGATTGGGATTACAGGCATGCGCCACCACACCCAGCTTGAATGTCAATTCTAATAAACCAAATGTATAAAACACTTTAGGTAAGAGAAACTTAACAGTAAAAAGATACTAAATGATATTGAGGAAAAACTGATTTTTAAGGTGTGATGTTATTAGAATTTTTTAAAAGCTTTGTCTAGCAACAAGATTTATAGCTAAGTGGACACACAACAGCACTACTGTATTATTTAGCATTAAAAAGAAGGAAACTCTGACACATGCTACATCATAAATGAACTTTGAGGTCATTATACTGACCAGAATAAGCCACTCATAAAAAAGACATATATGTATGATTCCACTTACATGACATAACTAGAGCTATCAAATTTATAGAGACAAAAAGTGTAATAGGGTCGGACATGGTGCTGCATGCCTGCAATCCCAGCACTTGGGACTCTGAGGCATGAAGACTGCTGTGAGTTGAGGCCAGCCTGGACTACAGACTGAGCTGAAGACCAGCCTGAACTGTACAGCAAAACCTTGTCTTTTTAAAAAAAAAAAAAAGGGTAGAATGGTTTGTCAGTGGCTGGGCGTCATTGTTTAATGGGGACAGTTTCAGTTTTGTAAGATAAAGAGTTCTGGAGTTGGATGGTGGTCATGGCTGTGCAATAGTGTGTACTTACATCACTGATCTAATACATATACTTAAAAATAGTTAATCCTGAGTCAGGAATTCGGCTCAGTCTAGCAGGCACAAGGCCCTAGCAGGCACAAGGCCCTAGGTTCAATCCCCCAGTCCAAAAACCAAATTAAAACTAAAAATTAAGGTTAAGATGATAAGTTTTATGCTACGTGTATTTTGGGAAAAAATTAAAGTATCCTCATCTGGTGATACATTTTCAACTATTTAAGAATAAAAATAAGAGGGCCAGGGATATAGCTCAGTGACATAAGTGCCTGCTTGGTAAGCATGAGATCATGAGTTTGATCCTCACTACCAAAAAAAGAATAAAACATGAGGTCTAGAAATAGTCTTAAAATAACCTGGTAGTGAATGGGGACATACTAAAACAAAACTAGTAAGATACTGGTAAGCAACCATTTTTGTCTCAATGGATCAAGATTCTCCAGTCTACACAGTGGAACAAAACTGGATGCTCTCTAGACAAAGCTGCACACTCACATTGCCTAAATCATCATCATGTTGTTAGTTTGGGGATCAATGTGGTATTATTGTGGAGACATTCTCATTTCCCTAAAAATATCAAGAATTTTAACCCTAAAAAAAAAAAGAATTTTAACCCTAAAGAATTTACTGTCAATTTTTTTTTTTTTTTTTTTTTTGGTGTTCCAGGTGAGGCTACATTCAATTTCTTGAACATAGTTGGTTCGTAAATATTAATGGTTATGTTTCTTATCTTAGAGCATAAATGCACACTTAAGTCATGTGAAAAAGGCAAATGTACCTCACAAATATAAAATAAGTATTTTCATTGAGAACTGTGGATCCAAAAATAACAGAGATTAGAATCAGAAGAAACTAAGATGGTAGTTCTCAATCAGTTGTGGAATTCTGCGGTTTTGGAAATCTGGCAGGGACAGTTCTATCTGTACAATTACTAGACAATATCTTACTGGGCTAGGGAATGCTAAACAGAATCCCACAAAAAGAACTTTTCTATCTAAAATATACTGGTTTTTATTTGATATTCAGGAGCAGAGTGGTAGAGATGCTACATACTAAGCTTTTTTTGTGTGTGTATGAGACAGGATCTTGCCATGTAGTTCAGACTGGTCTTGAATTTACTATGTAGCCCAGACTGGCCTAGAATTTACAGTGATCCTCCTGCTTCAGCCTTGTGAGTGCTGGGATTACAGATGTACAAAACCATGCACAGAATGGCTTTTATTTTTTAAACCAAATAGTTAATAGAGATAATCAAGGAATTCTGACCATAATATATAATTACTCATATGGGTAACCTAGTTACACATTTTGAATGGCCCATATAAGTTAACCAAAGGTCGATAAGCTATCACTTAACAATACTTCTTAGTTCTCAAAACCCGCAATTAAATGACTCCAAATTAAAATCTGACTGTGGGGGCATAAAAAGAAAAATACTCAGCTAAGATGCCTGTAGTTTCTATGTAGAAAGGGCTTAGGGACAGCAGTCTGACTATTGTGTTTATACTTGACAGTGGTGAAAACACCATCTGCCCTTATCACAGAAGCCAGAATGCTCATGTTGCCCTGCACATGTCCATGTTGTCACTCTGAGGTTAGGCCTTTTTCCTTTTGTACCTGTTTCCTTGCCAGCCTCATTCACTCCCTTATCCTGCCTAACACATGCATGTTAAATAGAGAAATTACTGGTTCTAGGCAGTCGGATTTAGTTCATGTGTAGCTTATGAGAATATATTTCATATTCCAAACTCGCCTACAGCTTTTCCTAGCTTAAAGAGGAACCTAAAACTACAAGTAGTTTAGTTCAGGGATAATTAAAAAAGACATTTGTACAGTGTCTTACAGAACCTCTCTTAAGTTACATTCCTGCAGGTTTTCTATATTTTAAACTAATGCATAAGGCTCTGTACTTATCCTTGTTAAATGTCAACAGGTTGGAGTTTAGTTTGTTAAGATCTGTTTGGATTCTAATTTTGTCACTGAACTTTGCCATCCTGGCTTTGTGGAATCCTTTCTCAGCCAGCCAGGAGTGACAGTAATCTCCTTGGCATGGGGGCACCAGGAAGCCTTGAGCAAGAGAAGCAGCAGAAAATGTAGAAGAAAATATATTTAAAAAAATGAAAGCAGCAGGCTCAATTAAGCAGGAAAGAAGAATCAGGAAGAGCAGGGGTAGGCACAGAGCTGTAGAAGATGCAACATCTTACTAACCATGGAGTACATTACAAAGTATCACCACCAAATATATGTTGAAATCTGTATGTGACCTTAAGAAGAGATCTTATGCTGTATTAAGTCATAAAAACAAAGTACAGGAGACTACTTATAAGGTAGGGTTCATTTAATCATTTTTGAAAAGGCATAGTGATTTCCTTAATAGTGATTTTCTCAGCTGAGAGGAAGTAGAGGCTAAACATTGCAATCCTCTTGCCTTAGTCTCCCAAGTCTCTGGAATTACAAATGTTTACCCTTGCACCTGGGACCCTCTCATACTGTTGTTGTTCTTGGTTTTGGGATTTTTTTTTTTTTGAGACAAGGTCTCACCATGTAGTTCAGATTGGCTTGACTTTACTATGTAGTCACTATGTAATGTAATACTGTCTTTGAGCTCATGGAGATCCTCCTGCCTCAGCCTCCCAAGTGTTGGAATTTCAGCTGTGTGCTGCTATACCTGGCACCTTCTCACTCTTTAGTATATGTTTTGTATTATTCCATTTGGTTCATGGTGCCCTAAAATATTTGCATACCCATGTAAAACTTTTAAAAAGTATAAGCTGATAAATTTTGCCTTCTAGTAAACTGCAGGTTCTGGTACTAGAAATACAGTATATGTTGGTCAGTTATTTACCTTATGACTTTCTTACTTACAAAGCAAACAGAGTAAGCATCTGTTTCAGTCCAGGTGTCTGGAGAGTGAGCCTTGTGAAAGTGCTCACACACCAGCACTGTAAGTGACCAAATAGCAAATGAATTTGAACTGGGTCTCTTTGGGAAAAAAACCCATTACTGGGCATCACATGTAAATGTTGTGAATTCCTAAACTGCACAAGATTCACAGTATATTTTGAGTTTTACTGAGTTCAAAGCTTTATTAAGTCTTAGGAAGATCTTATACTTCTCATTCAGATGTTTCACCATTTTGCAGCAGGGGTGCAAAAGTCTGTCTAGAATAAGCTTTAATGTAATGAACTCTGGGTGAGTGATTTGGGAATGACAATGTGCAATATATGTACCATTGTTACCCCCTGATTGACATGTTTTGAAATTTTGTTTTAGTTTTTTTCCCTGTTTTTGATTTTTCTGCTTGAAACAAAATGGATTTGGAAAAGAAAATGTAATGAATATACAAGAGAAGAAGAGCCCCAAATAGAAAGTACAAGTATGTAGGTGCAAGGGTGAACATTTGTAACTCCAGAGATTTGGGAGGCTAAGCCAAGAGGATTGCAAGTTTGTTGCCAGTCTGGGCAACTGTGTAAGACTCTATTTTAAAAGGCTTTGGGATGCAGTTTAGTGACAGAGCACCTCTGCCCCAGTCTCCAGTACCACCCAAAAGAGTACATAATGGCAACATAAATGAAACATGGGCTACAAACATGGGCTACTGGAACAGTGTCCCCTTATGGAATGACAGGCCAGAAACCTGTAGAAGACACAGGTATGCACTGAGATCCATTTTCAGTTGAAGTTTAATCTACTCCGTATAGTTCTGCCTTCCCCCACATATGTAAGCAGCTCCAAACATCAGCTTCTTCTGTAATTATTCATAATAACTGCCATTTTAGGAGACTGATTCAACTGGCTGCCTGTGAGACCCACCTGAAAAGAAGTATTAAAACTCTAACCCACAGAAGTTCTGACTGAATGCCATGCAGAAGATAATTTTTTTTCCCAGAAGATAATTTTTAAGCTCCTGGCCATTCTCATATGCAGCCTGGGCTGAATACCACTAATTAAGACCCGTGGCCACTGTTTTCACATAATTTACATAACTCTTATACCTATTCTAAATATCACTATAGCACATGAATACACTATAGAAGTAAAACTCTGAGGGAACACCTTTCTGTTTTCTGTGCACTGAGGTGTGCTTCACTTTATAGCTTACAAAGTTGGAGCTGTTTTTTTGACTTAACTAGGATAAAACTAGCTGGGGTTCATAATAGAATTTCTGTGCCACAAATCATTCAGCCATTCTTTTTTATGAATCAAAGTATCAAAAATCCTGTCTTTCAGTTCTTTTCCATGGTCAGACATCACAGACAACAAACACCGTCCAACTCAGATAATTATTTTGTTGTTGTTGTCTTTTTGAGACAGAGTCTATCTATCCAGTTTGGGCTGGCCTTGAGCTTACTTTGTAGCTGGTCTCAAACTTGCAAAAATCCTTCTGCCTCAGCTTCCTGAGTGTTGGGATTATAGGCATGTGCCACCATGCCTGGCTCAGTCTAAACTCTTAACTAAAGCCTGCTGTGCCTCTCATAATACAATGAGGGCTGGGGATAGAACACAAGCACCTGCCAGTCAAGCACAAAGTCCTGAATTCAAATTCTGGTACAAAAACAAAACAAAATAAATACAGTACTGAGGCTTGTCAAAAATACACAGGTATCTTAGGAACACTGATCACACAGGCATACATAAAAATTCCCTGGCAAAGCATAATAAATGAAAAGATAAAGGGGTTTAAATAGATCCAAGGGCATGCACAAGAGGCACTCACAAGGGAAATGGGTGTGGCAAAGAGGCAGTAGATATTCCAGGAGATTGCGGTACCCCAAAAGCACCAGAAGAGGTTCCTAAGGAACAAAACAAGTATAGTGTCAAGTGTATCTGAAAACTCATGTGAGAGGTGCAAGATGCTGGTTTATTTTTTATAACAGTTTGGCTGTTTTTGTAAGGCTCAGACTAAAAATGATTTTTTTCATTTTTTTAAGGTAAAGAAAGGAGAAGAGTTTAACACAAAGAACAAGATGTACCTCTCATAACATCATACACACACACACACACACACACACACACACACACACTATCTGATCCTTTATTTAAAAGTCTCCAGGATCACTTGTGGCTGGCAAGAACAAATTCAGGGAAATGGGGGTGGGGGGGGATGTAACCCAGATTCCAGGTTACTGAGGAACACAAAGAGTAATGCAGAGTTTCCTTTACCATGTTTGGCTGTGAGAGAAGAACTTCAAGGGAATATGGGAAGAAAAGTTCTGTGTGCTGCAGAGACAGAAGAGATGTGAACACTGTTGAACACAAACAGGAAGCCACTGAAAGGGAATTGATGAAAATCCAGGAAAGAGAAACTGCTACGGAGGAAGGTCCCTACTAGAGGAAGGTGCAGAATGGGAACACAGGTAACACCACGAATATCCCTTCTTAGATAACAGAAAGTGAGGGAATGACACCTGCAAACAATATGCAAACACAGAAGTGAGCATATTGCAAGGTATGGTTTCTGTTTTCTTAAAGTCATCATTTGACAACAAAGTGGCAGTGGCAGGATCAGTGATTTAAGGAAAAGGTAGAGAAGTCTGAAATGTCTGCAATGAAGGCAGAGTGTGCTGTAAACAAAGAAACAGAATGTAGAGCAACCTCAAACACTCTTTAAAGAGACCACAACCACAAACTTTCATTCATATGCCCTGCATGCCACAAGCCACAAGTATTTTCCAGATAATGGAATATATCCTTTCAAGTCATTATAAACTTTGATGGAAACTTAAAATCTGTACGTCTATGAATAGAGCATATTTAGATAGTGCTTAAGAACAGGTTTGGAGCAGGGCAAGGTGGTGCCTACCTGTAATCACAGCACTCAGGAGACTGAGGCAGGACAATCACTTGTGAGTTCAAGGCCAGCCTGAACTACAGAGTGAGACCTTGTCTCGAAACACAAAACATAAACAAAAACAAACAAAAAATCAAAAAAGAATAAGCTCTGGAATCAAAGCTGGATTAGAATTCAGCTGTCATTTACTAGCTGTGTAATTTTATCTGAGTTAATGATTCTCGGTAACCTATGGTTAAATGAGGTTATTACTGCCTATCTGAGATTTCATGAGATTAACCAAGATTTATTTAAAAAAAAAAGATCCCGTGTATAAGTGATAAAAGAAACGGCTCAGTAAATCACAACTGTATTACTTTATTATTATTAGCATCAGCAATATTTTATTATGTCGCATTACTGATACTGGCTCACCTTAAAAGTTGGAATGGAGTCCAAAAAGAACACATGTTAGGACGCTTCCAACCTCCACATATCCTCAACTATATCACTAACCAAATGACCCATGCCGGACACTCTGGATATCAAGTTTTTAATCTGTAGAATAAGGGGACTAGACTGGTCGTTATAAAACTCTCGAGACTTCTCATTTGGATGTAGAGTCAACAGTGTTCTGTACCTGAAAATATGACGTTTCAATTGACCATATTCGATGCTGAACAGTTCTGTTGTGAACAAGAATTGAGTCTGAATCCTGCTCTTCCTAAATAAGAGGCATTTAACTTATCAGAGATTCTGTTTCCTCATTCATATAACAGTAAAAAAAAAAAAAAGACATAACGGATTGTAATGATTTAACAACAACAAAAAACCCTTAGGATGGAGCTATTAGCTTTCACTCTTCCACTCTGATCCCTCCCCTTATGATCTGTGAGAACTCTCTCCCTTCCCAGGAGTGACTCCAGAGCAAAACTTTGGAAGTGAAGTGCTCCACAAGGTGCCCTCCTTGAACCCTGCTCACACACGTGGCCAGTCTTTATTTTCCTACAAGAACAACCGGAACTTATTTAAAAAGCCAAACTTTGGGAGTGTTAGTGCATCCAAAAGGTCTCATTAAACCATGCCTTATCTAATTTTCCTGTTGGATCACACATTTTGACAATCTTCCCTCACGAAGCCACCCTGGGGACCAAAATAACACAGAGACGCAACTCGGGTGGAAGGAGCCCGGTTGCAAAGTGGGGATCTACGGACTGGACGCAGATCTCAGAGTTAGGAAGCCTGGGACGGCAACACGTGAATGCTTTCTGCAGGGACTACAAGGAGGCGTCCCGGCAGATGTCCGACTACCTTTTCGGGAGCTCTCAGCGGTCCAGGTACCCAAGACCCTGCCCAGCCGCCCCGCGGGAAACAGACTTCGGAGACAGCGCACGAGGGGTCTGCACGTGCGGCCGCGGCGCGGCGCCCCGAAGCGCTCCACATGAAATCGGAGGTCGCAGGTCGCGGCGGGGCTGGGGTCGCGGCTGACAGGACGTGGCGCACGACCCGCCTCTCTGGGGTCCGCCAGGACTTGGCGCCTGAGCCCGGCCTCACCTGGAAATGCTCTTGGAAGCGGATGGGGAGAATCTGCGCCATAGTATGCGCGAGCACGAGACAGAGGTACAGCGATCCCCCTCTAGCTGGCTGACGAGCGGCGGCGGCCAAAGCGCGGGTGCCCTTTCCCCGAGCGCCCTGCGCGGGATCCCTCCGCTCGCTCCGAGGGTCCGCGAAAAGTAGTCCCGCGCGCGACCGCACTTCCGGCGTCCACGAGTCAGAGCGCTTTCACTCTACCTCCGGCTAGCGTCTGTGTTAGGTGTGCTCGAGGAGGTAGAGCAGGTCCAGAACTGCCGGGGATGAGTGTGCGCGGGAATGTGTGCCAGGTCCTAGGGTGTCTGTGGGAAGGTGGGCTGGGGCCCGAGAGGTGTTTGGGAAGGTGTTTGCACTCCTAGGCTCCTGCTCTCGGACAGTGCTCCCTGCAGGTGTGGGCTGACCACTGCAGCTTCTTGGAGCCAAAGGTGTCTGCAGAAGTTACCGGACTATTGTTACCCAGAGCTTTCTCCGAGTAGAGAGAGGGCTGCGTGGTAGTTGTACCTCAAACTGAGCTGTTTGTTGTCGTTTGTTTTACTTTCTTTTTTCCTTTGTTTCTTTTTCTTTTCTTTCTTTACTTTTTCTTTCTTTCTTTCCTCCTCCTCCTCCTCCTCCTCCTCCTCCTCCTCCTCCTCCTCCTCCTTCTTCTTCTTCTTCTTCTTCTTCTTCTTCTTCTTCTTTTTTTGAGGTACCTGGGATCAAATCCAACTATGCTTTATTACCGAGCTTTACTCCCAATCTTATTTATTCATTCATTTAAGACACTACCTCGCTATGTAGTCCAGACTAGCCTTGAACTCCATATGTTACCCAGGCTGGCCTTGGACTCGTGGCAATCCTCCTGCCTGAGCCTCTGTTGGGGTTATAGACATACCCCACACCATGCCAGGGCTTGCAAACACGTATGTGCCTTCGCAAGGTGTAGGTGCTTCTTTAAAAAACGTCTTTTCTGACTCAAACCGGCTTCTAGCAAACACTCCCAGAATATCAATGCTGAGAGTTCGAAAAGATCATCCATCTAGCAGCAGATGACCAGTCGAAGGCCCCTGAGGACCACCCAGATTACCTATGGTCACTTAATAGTAGAGTAGGGCAGAACTCTAGCCTCCATCTGTCCAGTGGCCAATTATTTTCTCTGAAGCAGCGTTCGAAGATGTGCTTTCCAAGCAGATGACTCAGCTACATAAAAGAAGCTTGTCCGGAAAGGGAAGCCTTTGGCATTCAGCATGCTCTCCCATGGTGTAATCAACATACCTCTACTGTTTCACTTCTTGCTCAGGGCAAACCTTTTTTAAAAAATTTAATTAAGTTTATTGGTACAATTTAGGGCTCAAGGTAAATTTTGAGAAATGAATTGGTTCACTGTGAATAAAAGTGACGGTGCAATTATTCACACAGTAACTTGACCATCTAGGAGCTAAAAATATGTTAAAGAGTAAAACATCTTGGCATAGTGGTGTACACCTATAATCCCAGGACTCTGGGAGACTTAGGCAGGAAGATGCAATTTGAACCCAGCCTGGGCAATTTTATCAAGTCCTTTTCTCAAAGTAACAATAAAAGGGAGCTGGGCATTATAGGCGGTGGAAGCCTATAATCTCAGCATTCTTAGAAGTTAAGGCAGCAAAATTCATTTGGAGCCCAACTTGGGTGATTTAGTGATTTCACAAGACCCTATCTCAAAATTTAAAAATTTAAAATTTAAAAATTTAAAAAAGGGCTGGGGATGTAGTTCAGTTTGAAGTCCCTGGGTTTAATCACTTTCAAGTTAAATTCTCTTTTCCAGTATTAGCCAAGATCTGTGGAGGTTGCCCTTTCAGCATGTATGTGGCCTCATTCCCTAAAAATAGAGTTGATTTTTGCTGTGGGTGTTAGTGCATTTCCCAAATCTATTTTTTTATTTTATTTTAAAGAGAATAGAGGACTGGGGATTTAGCTCAGTGGCATAAGCACCTACCTGCAAATGCAAGGTCGTGAGTTCAATTCCCGGTACCACTAAAGAGAATAGAAACAAACAAAATGAAACAATTAAATTAAATCAAACCAAAACAGTAAAAGTGATAGAGGACTTCAAAGCAAGGTAATAGGAAATCAACAAAGGCTACTATACTACTCTTGTTATCTTCAAAATAGCTGCCCACTGGGCCAGGGATATAACTCAGTTACAAGCGTCTGCCTGGCAAGTGCAAGGTCCTGAGTTTGATTCCTGGTACAAAAAACAAATGCAAAATAGCTACCCATCAGACATAATAAAGCCAAAACAAAACAATAAAAGCAATGAAAACAATACAAGGGTCTATAGGGCCATCAGCTGCACAGTGCCTGCCTGGCAAGCACAAGGTCCTGAATTCAAGTTCAGGTTCCAAAAAAAAAAAAAAGAAAAGAAAACTGTGCAGGATTTCAAAACAAGATATTAGGAAATTAACAATGACTACCATAATGCCTCTTGTTATCTTCAAAATAGTCATCCAGACCATCAGACATAGGCATGTAATATTAACCAAACAAGGCCAGAGATTTAGCTCAGTGGCCTAAGTGCCTGCCTGGCAGGCACAAGGTTGTGAGTTTGATCCCTGATACCAAAAAACAAACAAACAAAAACAGCAAACAATACAAACACTAAGTTGCTTCTTTACTTCAGTTGTTATCTTTTCAGAAATTTCGGTTGAGTGACTTCTAATTTCTACTATGTCTGTCTCTTGAACTTGTTCTGTGTGTGCTGGAGGTCTGGGATTGTTTGTATTTTGCTTCTTTGTCTTGACATTTTTCTGTGTTCCTCTGAATCAGCTCATTGCCGCATCCTGGATGCTTCCTGCATTGGCTGGCAGTCCCTTGGTAGTGGGTTGGACTAGACACCTGGGTTCCTGGAGTGGTGGAGAGGCATGAGGCAGTGGTTCACCAATGCTCCCCAGATGGTGGTGGAGCCTATGGGCATGGCTTCTTCTCCTGCCTCACTGAGTTTGTGGGATCTTTCCAGACTGCTGTAGGCCCCACTTCAGCCAGGAGCTCATCAATTTATTAGTCTACTGATAAGCCAAGCACTTCCATGATCCAATCACTTTCTGAAAGTCCCACTTCTGAGCATTAGACTTTTGGGAAACATTTTAGATCTAAACCATAACATATAAACTTGCCAAAAAGAAACACATGATTCTGAATAACTAATATGTGCTAATACTAATTTTTTAGCAATGCTAAAAAATTGAACCCAGGGCCTATTCACTGAATTACATTCCCAGTCTTCTTGTTTGTTCATTTGTTGCTTTTTTGAGATAAGGTTTTGCTATATAGTTCAGGCTGGCCTTGCACTCATAGCAAATCCTCCTGCCTCAGCATCCTGAGCCACCATGCCCAGCTCTACCATTTCTTTTTTCAAGAATACTTATTTATTTTCGTGGTTCATTGGATTAAACATAGGGTCAGTCCACTAAGCTATATCCCCAGCCTTTGTTGTTTATTTTTTATTTTAGGCTAGCTCTTATTAAATTGCTAAATTTCCCAGGTAAGCTTGAATTTGCAATCCTTCTGTCTTAGCTTCCCAGAGTGTGAGGATTACAGAGGAGTGAAACACCAAGTCCAGAAGTTAAACCAACTCATGGAACCTCAGCCTGTTACATATTAAAAGCATTGTTGATGCTTTTTTCTGAGACAATCAGGGGTTTAAAAGTGGTTTTTACTAAAACCATGACTGTTCAGGCCTACAAATGACCAGTAAATAACTAAAAAAAGCAAAAACTGACCTTCATTTTTGTATCTTTATTGTCTTAAAACTTTGGATATAGTCATGTTAACCATTTAAGAAAAGTTAACAAAAGGTTTATTAATCCTAAATTTACCTAGTCTACTTCATTCCCTGTGAAGACTAAGACTAACACAATAAGAATAACTAAAGTAATTTTCAAGATTGGCAGGAATATCTGATTACCATTTTTTTATTTAAAGAGAAAAAAACATGTAAAGGGTAGAGATAATACAGAATTTCAAAAAAAAGATAAACAGTAAGAAATCACTGGTTGATAAATTAGATATTGTCTTCTTAAAAATAGTTGTTCAAGTTACAAAATTAAAGCATACAAAGTAGATATTCAAACAGTGAGACTGTAAACAGCTACACATGCATGAGTCTCTACATGTATTTCTATCCTTTCTGTATTAGAGGGAAAAACAAAACCTAGCAAGACAAAACAAAACATATTGCTATAAAAACATGAAACCAAAAAGTTATATAAAACCATAGTACAAGATGACCTACAATGATTACTGTGTTGTTTCTTAGTATCTTCAATAGAATTGTCTATATCATCAGGCATAATTGAATATAACAGTATAATTGAATATAGTAGTACATAACAATATTAGTAAAAATAAAACATTATAGACAGTATAAAACTTCAAAGTCAGGTAATAATTAAACTAGAGTGGATATTCTAGTGAATCTTGTCATCTTAAGTGCAGTTGTCTATACTCTCGGTCTTGATACTATCAATCATAACAGCTTTGAATAAAACCTATCAATACAAAACCATGATCTAACAAACCAGATTCAATTACAATCAGTCATGGTAAAACAGTGTAGGTTATACAGAGCTTTAGATTAAGTTAATAGGAAATTAAGGATGATTACAGTACTATACCTGTTATTTTTGGGATAACTGTGCCCTCAAATCTAGTACAGGTAGAATGACTGGAATAGAATATAATACATCTAAGCAGTGTAGTGTGAGTAATGTGGGTTTTAAATCCTGGTACACTATTAACAGTATAGTGTATCAAGGCCATCTATGTTAGAGATTCTAGTTATCCTTCTCTGCCTCATTTCTGCTATGCTATTTTTCTGCCTTTGTTTGTCTACTTTTCTCCTTCATTCTACTGCCTGCCCCACACATTGAGGCCTTTCTGCCACTGTTCCTAAAATCCTGGTTATTTTTTTTTCTCTCTCTGGAATGTCCTTCAGTATTCTCTGTAGGGTTGGATTGGTGGTCACAAACTCCCCCAGTTCCTCTTTGTCATGGAAACATCTTGTTTCCCCATTAATTTCTAGTGACAGCTTTGCAGGGTACATCAACCTGGGCTGGAGGTTATTTTCTTTCAGGGCTTGGAATACTTCACTCCAAACTCTTCTTGATCTGATGGTCTGTGTCAAGAAGTCTGCTGTGATCTTGATGGGCTTACCTTTATAGGTAAACTGTTTCTTTTCTCTGATGGCTTTTAATATTCTGTTTTTATATTGAATTTCTGGTATCTTGATTATTATATGTCTGGGTGTAGCTCTGTTTTGGTTGAAGGTGGCTGGAGTTCTGTATGGCTCACATAAGTGGATGTTGTTTTCTTTTCCCATGCTTGGAAAGTTTTCCTTAATTATTTCCATGAATAGCCTTTATAATTCACCTGTTTGTATTCCTGGTTCTTCGTTCACATTTCTTATTCTTAAATTATAGATTCTCTTGTAGTCTTCTAGCCTTTGTATTGTTACTGCCTGTTTCCTTGTTATTTTTAAGAGATCTTTCCTTTCATGATCACACACTGCAAACTCGTCTTCAAGTTTTGATAGTCTATCCTTAGCTTGTTTTAAGGAGTTTTGCCAGCTTTTAATGGAGTTTTTAATTTCCTGGTAATCTCTTTGAATCTGCTTCATGTATTCTATATTTTCTTTATATTCTTTATGAAATGTTTCTCTCCTTTTTTGTGTTCCTCCCTTCTTTCGCCTATGTCTTCCTGAGAGATGCTTAACAGTTCTTTTATTACTCTACTCATATCTTGCTTTATCTGATTTAATATTTCAGTTTTGAGCTTGTCTACAAGATCCTGAAGATATCTCTTAAATGTCCATTGAAGCCATGTCTGATTTTGTGTGTTTGCCACCCTCAGTCTCGCTTGTTTTTTCTTCTCTTGGATCAGTGCTCTCAGGATTCTGGCTTGGGGGTCTCCTCCTGCCTCTCTCTCCTGTCATGGTCCTGGCTTCCTCTACACAGGTGTACAGTGGAGGTCCCAACCCCCTTCCCTGTTGGCCACAGTTTCTCCAAAGCATGCTGGTGAGGGACCTCCGCCCTCTCCTGCCTGCTCTTGTCACTGAGGTGTAAGCAGGGGCTGCATATGCTGGCCCCTCCCCACTGGGCCAGCCAAACTTCAGGGGCCTTCACCAGGTTAGTGCATGCTAGGCGCAGGGAATTGATTTGGGATGGCTTATTGGGTCCCGGCAGGGGCGCGACCCAGTCCAAGCAAATCCCACAAATCTGCTCTGGGGAGAGAGCAACCAACTGAAGTCACTGTTGCTCCCAGTTCAGGTTCCTCCTGCCTGATTCCAACATGTCGCCCATTTGGTCGTGCCCTTGCCATGGGGGGGGTTCTCATTTCCAGCACTGACCGTGGATTAATGAAGGTCCCTTCACCGGCTCTGCTCTCTGTTGGGCTCACTAACCCCTGATTTCAGCGTGGCTGTGGCTCCTGTGAGTGGTGGCAAGAATGAGTTTGGTCGGCTTTGCTGGCCAGCATGAAGTTGCGAATTCAGGCCAGCGCAAACTTGGTGGGTTGCAGTGCAAACGCCTTGTCCGGTAATTTTAGCTGTTCCAATTGTAGCTCCAAGACTGCATGTTTGATGAGCTTTTTAACATTTTAATTTCTTCCTGTGTCAAGAGGATCCATCTTCCTCTGTGTAGATCTCTCCAGGATGTTTTGTTCTGGCAAATGAGTTGTTTCTCCTGGGAGGCTTTTTATTTTGTTGCTCACTGATGGGCCATCTTTAGCTCCTCCTGATTACCATCTTTTACAACAACTAGTTCCAGACCTC
Source organism: Hydrochoerus hydrochaeris (assembly GCA_004027455.1). Taxonomy (NCBI): domain Eukaryota; kingdom Metazoa; phylum Chordata; class Mammalia; order Rodentia; family Hydrochaeridae; genus Hydrochoerus; species Hydrochoerus hydrochaeris. The sequence continues at coordinate 12,492 of PVLA01001791.1, read as the reverse complement.
TGGCTTGGAAGTCTCCAGCCATTGTCTTAAACCTGTAACACCAATGTCCCAGGAAAAGAGAGCCTCATGTGAGTGAAACTGATGCAAACATGAGCAGCCATTTCATGCAAATCAAATCACCCCTCAAATCAGAATTTCTCTAGTGATACAAAACTGGGACTATGATCAACTGAACCTCAGCTCACCTCAGTAACCCATAAAACTAATTTCTGTTCTTTTGTGACAGTCTTATCCTCATCAAAATATGTCCTCATTCTCCCATCCCAGCTACTCAAACTAGAGTCCTTTTTTTATTTTTCCTTACTTTCCAATCAAAACTTTTGCTTGTAAATTCATATTGTTCCTTTAGTTTTAATTTCCATTATCACATAGCAAAGACTTATGCTAGCCAGTGACAGTGTGAAGATAATTTGGGGATTGCATACACACTTTAGTATTCTGCCTGGGGTATCTGTCCTACAGTTACTCTTGCAGACCCATCCTATCAGTAAAATTCTAAGGAAAATGAGTAGCTCATGGTAAAAATAAAAATTAAAAATAATAACCATTCAAGGAAACAAGGCACCATAAACAAGAACTGGGAGAATCAAGAGAATTGAGGTAATGTAATTATCACAGATTTTAATATGTTTGAAGAGCTAAAGGACAAGCTTAAAAATAACAGTGGGGAAAAATATATACCAGAAACCTGAAACTATAAAGAATGACTAAGCAGATTTGAAGGACAAAATTGAAATCCTATAAATAAAAAGTGAAATAGAGTATAATAAAGCCTTAACATAACTATCTCTTGTTGACTAGGTGTGTAGCTCAGTGGTAGAAGACTTGCTTAGAATGAATAAGGCCCAATCCCCAGCACTGCAAACAAAACAAGAGTTGTAAGTAAAATGAGATTAGAGGAAGCAAAGATAGGATCTAAAGACTGGTCTCAAACTCACAGCAGTCTTCCTGTCTCAGCTTCCTGAGTGCTGGGATTACAGGCATGTGCCATCACAGACAGCAGGAATTAATTTGTTTATATAATTCTGGAATTTAAAGATAATGATACCAGCAGATTTGGTGTCTGGTGAGGGATGCTTCTAATATGGCAGTTTTTTTGTGTGGCATATTTCTCTACTGCTTCACATGACGCATGCAGTAAATTTTAAGAAATGAATAGTCTACTGTGCGTAATTGCAGTAATGGCACAGTTCTTTGACCAGTGATTTGACCAATTCAGAGCTGAAAATATTTTAAAGAATAGAATGGGCAGGAATAGTGGTGCACACCTATAATCCCAGTACTCTGAGAGACTGAGGCAAGAGGGTGCAATTTGAGCCTAGCCTGAGAAATTTAGCACAACATTTTCTCAAAATACAAATAATGAAAGGAATCTAGGAATGGTGGTGCAAACCTGTAATCCTAGACTTGTAGCTGGGGCATTTCTCACTGAGCAGACTGTAGTCTCTTCTATCAACCTAACAGGCAGAATCTAACAGGAAATTTCTCCCAAAGCAGAAATAGAGATTTTAGTCTCAGTTGTAGCATCAAAAGCAGTTTTTAAAAAAAATTTATTTAAAGAGAGGGAAAAAATAAAGCAAAACAGAAAAAAAAGGGTAGAAACAATACAGAATTTCAAAAAAAATGAACAGAAAGAAATCATTAGTTGATACATTACATATTGTCTTCCTGGATGTAGTTGTTCAAGTTACAAAATAAAAGCATACAAAGTGGACATTCAAACAGTGAGGCTGCAAACAGCTCTGTTCTCTGATCCAACAAAAACTTAGCAACATAATTATCAATCCTACACCCTTAAATATACATGCAGATATATCCTTTAGAGCACCTGCTTTTCCTCCTTTTGCTTTTTAAGTCCATTATCTGTTTAGTTATATCATGTTTCAGGTTGCTCAGTACCTTGCTGCTCTGTTTTGTTGCTGTTATTTACTTTTTAAAAAATTTTTTCTTATTATTATTTTCTATTTTATTTATTTATTTATTTTATTTTGAAGGTATAAAATACAGCAGAACAAGACAGGACATAGCCAACTGAGGCAGTGCAGTAAAATTGGCACAGAACCTCACAGCAGGCCACCGGGACAACAGCAACAGGCATAATAGTACATCTGGTTTTCTTCACAATAGTTGTTTCTTTCATCAGGCAGAGCAATATCGAAGGAAATACTGAAATTATAAGAACAGAATATTGAATAGAGCAATATGGTATAATAAGCAAAACAAAGATAAAAATATTTGTATAATAAGCAAAACAGAGATAAAAACATTTGCCCTCAAAGAGATGGCAGAAGAAAATCCCCCTTATTTGCTATATCGCATATAGTCAAAATCACAAGACATGCTCAGATCCCCAGCTCTCATTTGCTGGGGGGACAGGGGGAAGGGATGTTTGATTCTTAGCCCGAGTCCTGGTAGGCTTACAGCTGCCCACCAGAGGGGTGAACTGGCTGCCCGTTTTCCCAGCGCCACAAGGTCCAACATGGCGTGTCACGGATCTCAGGAAATGCTGATATGGTTCTGGCTCTGGGGCTGCTGCACCTTGCCAGGCCACAGTCACTTACCAGAGCGGCATGCTGACCGCTGCCTGTTTCCCCAGCGCCCCAACTTCCAACATGGCGCCTTGCGGATCTCAGGAAACGCTGATACCCAAAGGCAGTTTATAAAAGCAAGAAGGATGAATGGGTAGAGCTGAAAGACAAAATTTAATAACTGGTATAGAAAATAAACCTAAATTCTAGTTCTTACAGAGATTTCCTATAAGTGAGATTTGAAAGTCCACAAAAGACTTCTGTTTCCATAAAGTATGAGAGAACTAACAAGGGAATAAATAATTATGGAACCATCAGAGAGAAAAGAAGTGAAAGGGTGAGCCAGGCATGTGTGCTGCTTTTTCCTAGGAGCACCTGCCAATCCCAGATGAGTGGCTGTGATGCTAAGAATCTGATCTTTGTGTGCCACCATGCCTAACTCAAAACTGAAAATTTTAAGGATGGATGTGGTGGCACTTGCCTATAACCCCAGTACTTGGGAAACTGAGTTAGGAAGATTACTGTGAGTTTGAGGCAAGGCTGGAGAATATAGAGAGCTCAAGGCCAGCCTAACTACATAGTGAGGCCCTTTCTCAAAAAAAAAATCTATAAAAGGAGAGAAAAATATTTACAAATTATGTATCTGATAGTGAACTTTTATTTAGACAGTGTTAAGAAACTTTTTTTTTTTTTGTACTGGGAATGCATGACCTTGATCTTGCCAGGCAGTTGTTTTGCCACTACATTGTATTCCCAGCCCCTGTTTTAAGAAACTTTGACAGGGACCAGGGATTTAGCTCAGTGGAATAAGTACCTACCTGGCAAGCACAAGGTCATGAGTTTGATCCCCGGTAAAAAAAAAAAAAAAAAAAAAAGAAACTTTGACAAGTTCAACGACAGCCTAGATATGGTTATCATTATGATAATAATGTTATTTTATAATATGATAATATATCATGATCCCAGCATTCAGCAGGCTAAGGTAGAAAGATCCTGAGTTTGAGTCCATCTTGGGCTATATAGTGAGATCATAGCTGGCTTGAGCTACATAGTAAGACCTGGTCTCAAAAAACCAAAATCCAAACAAAGCAAAACCAAACCAAACCACATGCAAGGTACCCCACATTTGGAAAAAGATCCTGTCTCAAAAAAACCAAACCACATAAAACCAAATCAAAAAGCTGAATTTAAAATTTTTTTTGAGATAGAGTCTCACTCTGTAGTTCAGGCTGGCTTTGAACTCACTATGTAGCCCAGGCTGGTCTCAGTCTCCCAAGTGCTAGGCTTACAGGTGTGTGCTACCATGCCTGGCTTAAAATTACTGAATTTATTTATTTTTATTTTTTGCCTTTTCAGGCAAGATTTCTCTATGCAGTTCAAGCTAGCCTTGGGCTCACTTTGTAGCCCAGACTGTTCTCAAACTTGCAACGATTCCCTTGTCTCAGACTCCTGAATGCTGGGATTTCAGGCATGCACCACCACGCCTGGCAAAATTACTAAATTTAAAAGTTGGCAAAAGATCCAAATAAATGATTCTGTAAATAAAACATACAAGTGACCAATAGCATGTGAAAATATGCTCAATGTACAGTATTTGGTCACTATGGAAATGCAACTTAAACCTATAATAATACAAGTTTATACTCATGAGTATTGATCCTGGGTTGGGGGGTGTTGGGGATTCCTTCAAGAGGTGCTTAGTTACTTTTTTTTTTCCATTGCTGAGATAAAATAGCTAACATCCAAAGTTAAAGGGGGAACAGAAAGGCGGACAGTTTATGTGACTCACAGTTTGTACAGGTTTCAGTTCATAGTTGACTGGCTCCAAGGCAGGGTAGCATGGCAGAGGGGCATCACAGAAGAGAAACAGCTCATGGTGGACAGAAGGTAGCAAAACAAGCAAGGGGGCAAGACAAGCCTCATTCTTTTCCTTATATTATCTCTAGACTACTGGGATTGGGTGGTGCAAAGCAATCAGTGAATTGATTTAATAATCACCCACCCTTAATTCTAGCATTGCACCATGAATCAGTTACACAGTAGATTCAGCTAACTCTGAAAAAGCCCCACCAATGATTGCATGAAGTATTTGGGGGACATCTAGACACAGCCATAACAGGTGCTTTCTAAGTTCTTTCTGGCCTGAAAAAAGAATTGGTCAAGACAAGATAAAAGGTAGCAAGATTTTACATTTTTTAAAGGTAGCAAAGATATATGCTCTTCAGAGTGATTATGGGCCAATTGAAAGTATGAAAAGAAGTACACTGGAGGTTGGGGGTGGACCACCATGAAAGAACACAGTGCCTATGAGCTTAATGGCAGCCATCTTTTGTATCTTCTACTCCTCAGGCTGATGTCAAATTAAAAGTCTTCTTGATTTCTTGTGAGAAGAATTGAAGACAGCATTTTGTGATTGGTATCAGGTTTAGGGTTTGGGCTTATGTCTCCTGCATCTTCATAATTGATAGGTCACACCTACTTGCCCAGCCAGTTTTGCTCTGGCCTCATCTGCCTCATTCTCCCCTGAGAAATATAAATCCCCATAATTCTTTATGGTTGCTGAGGGAGTGGAGGTCTCTCTCTTCACATAGGTACTTTCAGTTGAAAGGGGTTGTAGGTCCTACCTAGTGGGTATAATGTGCTCTCCAACTACTTTGGGATGTTGTGGTTCACTGGCTGGATTGAAAAGGAAAAAAAAATCTTGTAAAAAGACAATGAGAAAAGAGTTAGTCTGGGGCTGTAGTCTGGATCAACATTTAAAGCCTTGAATGGATAAACTTTACTAGTAAATTGAGGATGCAGAGCCCCAGTATGAGAAGAAGCAGGTCAAAATTTTTCCTGGTCAGTTTTAAAAGGTGGACTGTGACAGATTTAGCATTTAGATGTTTCATTTGCTTCCTATGGTAGAGAAAGTATAGCAAAGAGGGATATTAAATAAGTTACCAAGAACCTGAGAGCCATAGCCCTAACAAGATTACCCACATTATGGATATAATTAAAAACAAGAGTCCCTTTGGATCCAAGATGGCTGATTGATAGGTAGCATGATAGAGAACCTCTCTGAAAAAAACAACTCAGATGCTAGATTCTAACACCATGGAGAAGACCAGACAAAAGGAGAGGAATTCTCCAGGAAGAAACTGAGGAAAAAGAAAAAGAAAAAAAAAAAAGAAGAGTGGATGGAGGGCTGGAGCTGGACATGCTCCAATCGCTGTACTGGGAGCATCTTAGAGTCAGGTGACTCATGATTGAGCTGAGGTTGTGGCCCTGCCAAGAGCAGGAGTTGGTGAGCTCGAGACCCTTGGCAGGAGGAGGTGCTGCAACAGGGAGTGGAAATGGGAAGTTGAGCTGTGCAGACTTTGGAGTGATGGAAACTGGATTCCCCAGAGCGGGATGACCAGCTAGATGACATTTTGGATTTGGGCAGGACAGGCTTGAATCAACAACTGAGCTGGCATCAGTTGGCAGCTCCTGGCCCAAAACAGATTGGTGGGATCTGCTTGGGCTGGGCCATGTCTCTGGTCAGAACCCAATAGCCAGGGACAAGGCTGTCCCAAACCTGTGACATCTGCAGGGAACACGCAAACGTACTGAAGCATTCACTGGTTGACTGATGTAGAGGGAGTGGCCGGTCCACCTTGCGGCTGCATGCACCTTGTAGCTGCCTGCTCCTTGCAGATTGGCAGCCGGCTGTGGGGGGGCACTTCCCTAGCCAGTGTGCTGCAGAAAAACCGTAAGCAATACGAAAGGCCCAGAGATTTCCACCACTCACCCTTCTGAAAGAAACCAGAAATATGACAAGACAAAGAAACAGCAAAAGGCCTCCAACCACCGAACCAGGAAAAGTGAGTCCAGGAGAAGTAAATGCAGAAGAGATTGAGGGCAGCAAACATGCAATATCAGACATGGCCTCATCAGAAATAAGAAATACCTCTGTGACCTCATCAACGAATTTAAATCTGAAATTCTAACTCAGATCAAGCAAGATATAAGAAGATTAATGAAAGAAATGCTGGGTACTCCTCAAGAAGACACAAATGGAAGAATGGAGGAACCCAGAGAAAGGACAGAAGACTTTGATGAAGAATATAAACAAAATCTAGAATACATGAAACAGATCCAAAGAGAATATCAGGAAATTAAAAACTCCACTGAAAGCTGGCAAAACTTCTTAACAGAAACTAAAGACAGACTTTTAAAACTTGAAGATAGACTTGCAGTGTATGATTGCCAAAGGAAGGATCTCTTAAAAATAACAAGGAACCAGGAAATAATGATACAAAGGCTGGAAGACAACAAGAGGATTTATAACCTAAGAATAAAAAATGTGAACGAAGAAGCAGGGGCAAATACAAATGAAATAAAAAGGCTATTCACAGAAATAATTAAGGAAAACTTCCCAAACAGGAAATGGAAGTGAAGTTCAGATATATGAGGCATACAGAAATCCAGCCAGCTACAACCAAAACACATCTATATCCAGACATATAATAATCAGGATCCCAGAAATCCATCACAAGAACAGAATATTAAAAGCGAACAGAGAAAAGAAACAGATTACCTATAAAGGAAAACTCATCAAAATCACAGTAGACTTCTCGATGCAAACTATCAAATCAAGAAGAGCTTGGAGCAAAATATTCCAAGCCCTGAAAGAAAATAGCCTCCAACCCAGATTGATGTACCCTGCAAAACTGTCTCCCAAAATTAATGGAGAGACAAGATATTTCCACAACAAAGAGGAACTGGGAGAGTTCATGACCACCAATCCAACCCTGCAAAGAATAGTGAAGGACATTCTAGAGAGAGAGAAGAAAAACAACAGGATTCCAGGAACAATGGCAGAAAGGCCTCAATGAAAAGGGCAGACAGTGGAATGAAGGATAAAAGTAAACAACAGTGACAGAAAAATAGCATAGCAGAGATGAGGCAGAAAAGATTGGTTATATTGCTGTTTTGTCTTGACTGATTTTATTCGAATCTGGTATGCTTGAGGATATCAAGTCTGGGAGTAGAGGCAACTACTCTGAGGATGGCAAGATTCAATAGGATACCCATTCTGGTTTGATTATTAACTGCCTTTGAAGTCCTATAATGTCTCCAATGTTTGGTTTTTATTAATAGTGCTATGTACTGCTATGTTTAATTATACTATGTCTGACAATATAGACAATTTATTGAAAATAACAAGAGACATCATAGTAACTACTTTAGATCACCTAGTATTGTGGTTTTATATGTCATTTTCCTGTTTCTCTAGGAATTTATATTGTTGATTGTTTTGATTTGTTTCTCCCTCTAATAGAGAAAGGCTAGGTATACATATAGAGACTTATACATGTGTAGAACTTCTAAACAGTTTACGAGAATGGATTATAGTTATTGTAAAAAAAAGAGAGGAAAAGAAAATATTCTAAAGGATATAATTGCATGTGTGTTTAAGTGTGTAGGATTGATAACCATATTACTAAGTTTTTGTTGGATAGATGAACAGAACTGGTTGCAGTCTCACTGTTTGAATGTCTACTTTGTAGGCTTTACTTTTGTAACTTGAACAACTACTTCTAAGAGGAAAATATGTAATTATCAACTAGTGATTTCTTACTGGCTATTATTTGTGGGGTTGTTTTGTTTTGTTTTGAAACTTTGTATTATTTCTACCCTCTTTCTGTTTCATTTTTTTCTTTAAATTAAAAAAAATAGAAAAAACAAACAAACAAAACAAGAGTCCTAACACAGATGCCCACTTAAACTGTGGTGGATTAGGGGTTATTAGTAACTCTACTTATGTGTATCTGAAACAATGCTGGTTTTATTTTTTGAAGAGGCAACTTAGGTCCTCCAGAGGTTCACAGGAGTAGAGTGACCATTTCCCATGTAGGGTTTTTATAGCTTGCCATAAGGTATAAAACTTATTCCTTTCTCAGGAAAGAAATAAGGCTAGGGCTTTGAGAGGTTGTAAGTTTGTCCTTGCCTCTATACCAGCTTTTTTATTTCCCAAGGATATTTCAGACATATCTCTTTGGTGTCCCTTGAAATAAATGCCAGTGACCTGCTTGGGAATAGAGTGCCTCTAGGAAATATAGAATTTCCTGTTTGTTGTTTATTTAATTAGTTAGTAAGCTCCTTTATTTCTAAATTGCTGCATGGTTATGTCAGTGCCCAAGCAAGGGCTATGAGCTCTGCTTTTGAACAGAGGTCCCACGGGAAGGGAAGTTTGCCTTAGTGATCTGTTATAAATTTAAAACTGTATAACCTAACTTTAGATGGTTTTTGTTTTTTGTTTTGAGACAGAGTCTTACTTTGTAGTTCAGGCTGGTGTTGAACTCACTATGCAGCCCAGGTTGGCCTCAAACTCAAGCCTATCTTCCTGGCTCAGCCTCCTGAGTGCTAGGATTACAGGCATGGGCCACCATGCTCAGCTGTGATGTCTTTGGACAAAGATACTTCTATCAGTGAACCACACCTCTGCAGGCTCTTGGAGTGACAGGTTACTGATATTCTTCCTTCTTACATGGGTCTGAGAAATCATAAGATTGGAGTGCAAGCCTATAGTAACCTCAGGGGTGTTTAGAAGCATGGTCTGGGGTAGTCCCAAAAAATTTGCTTTGACTTTTCCAGAAGTGGAGAATTGCCACCAATTTTGCTAGTAAATCTCTTCCTAGTAAGGGATTAGGACTCTGTGAGACAATTAACGCTTCAGTGCCTAGTGATGCATTTTTGGAATGACCATAGCTGTGGAACATAATGAAATGTATTCCCTTCAAATTCTTGTTCCTTGAATTTTACTAGGTAACATACATGAATTTCATGGAAAAATTCAAGAAATTTCAATCTTTGGCATAAATAGCTTAAAAACTCATGATTGAACATTTGGCTTTCAAATTGACAGTGAAGAAACTCTGACTAGGGCTCTCCTTACTTAATTATGTTTATAGGTCTAGAGTAGGATTTTCCAGAGAAGAAAGTTAAATCAGAAGTCAAAAGAATTGAAATTGCTTACCCAGGACATCAAGGGTCACCCAAGGTTTCTCACAGGACACAGAACTGTCCATAAACAGGGGGATTGTAGGTTGCCCATGGGCCCCTTTAAATCTCTTCATTACAGTGAGAGATGAGGGTGTTGGGTGACCTCACCCTTCTCTGTAGGAACAGGATTGCTTTTAAAAAAATTTCAAGTTAGGCTTGGTGGTGCATTATTATAATCCTAGTAGTCCAGAGGCTGAGACAGGAGGATGGCTGCAAATTTGGCTAGCCTGACTACATAGTGAGTTCAAAGCCAGCCTAGAATATATGGTGAGACCCTGTCTCAAAAAAACCCAAAAAAAAGTTCTGATAGTATGAACTGCTGGTATGAAGTTAAACAGGGCAGCCACATTAGAAGGCAGATGGCAGTTCACCAAATAACTGTCACCATATGACACAGCAATTATACATATCCACACAAATACTTGTAGAGCACCATTGATAATTTCCAAATGGTGGAGAGAAGAGCTGTCTGTCAAGTGCCTATATCAGTAAAATGTAATATAACATGTAATGGAATAATATTTGGCCACAAAAAGGAATAAAGTAGAGATACAAGTAAAATGGTTTGCTAAATCCAGGAAACCAGTCACAAAGACCACATATTCTGTGAGTTCTCATATAGGAAATGTTCTGAACAGGAAAGTCTATAGAGATGAAATTGTTTGGTGGTTAGTTTTCCATCGCTGTAAGTAAGCATAATTTATTTGGCTCAAAGTTTCGGAGGTTTCAGTCCACAATTCTATAACTTTGGGCCTGTGACAAGGCAGAATATCTTGGCAATGGGAGCATGGAGTGGAGGAGGCTGCTCACCTCCTAGCAGCCAGAAAGCAGAAAGGAAAAGAGCTAGAGAAAAAGAGGCAGAGAATAAGACACACCTTTCAAAGTCATCTCTCATGACCTACATCCTCCAATTGGACCCCACAACCTAATAGCACATTCAGCTATCAACTTATCAAGGATTAATAAAGAAATGAAGTTATTTTCAATCCCTGGTACTAAAAAAAAAGAGGTTAGTACCTTTATGATTCAATCATCTCTCTAGGCCTTACCTTTGAACATTGCCACTTTGGGGTTCAAGTCTTCAATACATGAGTTTTCAGTAGTTCATATTAAACTGTAGTGATGGAGATGTGGAATGACAGGTAAACTGTATGGGATTTTTTTCTAAGGTGATGAAAATGCTCTTTCAATGACCGTGGTGATAGTTGTACATGTGTGATTATACTAAAAACCATTGAATGCTTTATGGAAATTGCATATTATAAATCAATAAAATATTTAAAAAAGGGTAACGAGGGTTCCTTGTGATGATGGGAATATATTCATCTTGAAAACAAAGCAACAAACCCAGAAGTAAAATAATAGGGTTGTATGTTAAGTGTATCTTTCATAAGGAACTGTGAAAACTATTAAAAGTGACTATACTATTTTGTCTTCTTAAGAGCAAGTAAGAAATTCCTATAAGCGTCTTGGCTCAGCCCCAAACTCCTAAACAAGTGGATGGCAAGTGGCTTAAATAAAAAAGACCAGTAGTATGATTTTTGGAGCATCTAGGAAAGTCAGAATTCTCCCAGAATTCTTGTAAAAGACAAAAGAGCTGGACAGCCTGTATTTATTTGGTTTTCAAACAAAGGAAGGGGATACTGAGGCAAATACAGGAGGTCCTGAGTAGGACCTTGGGAGTCAGTTCAAAGACTTCTCCAAGTTGTAAGTTTTGCCAATTAAGAGAACTATTGGATTTCTAAGATTGACAGCTTTATTGCTCTTGAATAGGGGCTGGCAGTAGCCTGAGGTAACTTACCCCTGGTCTCCATCAAGTTCCAGTTGCCACACTTCTAATTTTCCATATTGTTTCTCCTTTTTAAAAACTGAAGGCATTCTAATATGTATGATTGTTGTATATAATTGTGGTTTTAATTTGCATTTTCTGAGTGACTAATGTTGAACCTTTTTTTCATACCCTTATTTGCTATCCATTCATCTTTTGTAAAGTGTTTTAAGAGGTTGTAAAAAGAACAAAAATTAAATTTGATAAAAATTAGAAACCTAAATTTACACACAAATACAATGTAAAAATGAAAATATGAAGGATTTGCCATATGTATGAGAGGACAGGAACAACAGGCTGAAAATGAGAAGAGATGATCGACTTCGTTCTCCCTCTTTTGTGTACCTGATTTGTGTATACAACTTTCTCCTTTGTGAAGGTCTGTGATTCCTCACATATGATCTGAAAGTCGAAGTTTGGAAGTGTCCTGAGAGCAGATCAAAACTTTGCAGCACAGGAAGACATGGACTAGCCCAGTGCTTTGCTTAGAAACACGATTAGTGGATAGAGGCAGTAAGAAGGGGTCTGGGAGTTGGTATGAAGGTGTGAAAAGTAGGAAGAGTAGGGGAGTTGTCATTAAACAGGGTAGGAGAGTTGCCTGTCATCCATGTAGTTATCAGAGGTAGGGTTGGGGAAAGCATGGGTAGGGTAGGGGAAAGTTGCAAAAGAGTCAGTTGCAGGGGCATAAGAGCTAGAAGAGGTAGAGCAAGTTTTTGTCTCCTTTCCTCCATTCCTTCCTTCCTTCCTTCCTTCCCTCCCTTCCTTCCTTCCTTCCTTCCTTCCTTCCTTCCTTCCTTCCTTCCTTCCTTCCTTCCTTCCTTCCTCCCTCCCTTCTTTCTTTTCTTTTTTCTCTTCTCTTTTTCTCTTCTCTTCCTCTTCTCTTCTCTTTTCTCTTCTCTTCTCTTCTCTTCTCTTCTCTTCTCTTCTCTTCTCTTCTCTTCTCTTCTCTTCTCTTCTCTTCTTTCTCTTCTCTTCTCTTCTCTTCTCTTCTCTTCTCTTCTCTTCTCTTCTCTTCTCCTCTCCTCTCCTCTCCTCTCCTCTCCTCTCTTCTCCTTTCTCTTCTCTTCTCTTCTCTTCTCTTCTCTTCTCTTCTCTTCTCTTCTCTTC
>PVLA01001790.1:262579-322406 GCA_004027455.1 Hydrochoerus hydrochaeris | reverse complement strand
TTTGAGTTTGTTTCATGAATTCTGCTTGTTTTCTATATTGTTCATTCAAAGTTTCAATCAGTTTCCCATGCTCATGTACTTTTTTCTCTAGTTCTTCTTTAGCTGCATTCAACAACTCCTTTACTAAAGTTGTTATTTCTATCTTTACATGGGAGACTACTTCTAATTTGATTTCCTCTATAGCCTGATGCAGTTGTTTGTTTATTTCACTGGCTATCTTTTCAGACATTCCCGGTGTGTTACTTTTGAGGTCCTCTATTTCCATGTCTCCTATACTTGCTTCTGGTGAACTATATGTTTAAGATGCATTTTGGTTTTTTGTTTTGTCATTTTCACTCTGCATGGTGTTTTCTATGTGTAGGAGGGGATCACACACACTCTTTTCAGACACACCAAAGTCATACAGTTAGTTGTAGGGGGTTTTACTACTGGCCCTATTTATCCCCTGTACACCTCCATTTTAGGGTATACTCACCACACTGATATAGTCAATCCAGTGTAGTCCAAAGTTTGCCACCTGGGAGCAAAATTCCAAATTTTCTCACACTAACTGGAGCCCGCTGAGATCTTCTGATGTTCCCGGTGGCAGGGCTTGCCCTCGGTGGTGGTTGGGGGCAGCCTAACCCTGAGGCGGGCTTGCGCTGAGTTCCGGGTGGCAGAGCAGGCCCTCCATGGTGGTTGGGGGCAGCCTACGCCTGAGGCGGGCTTGTGCTGAGTTCCGGGTGGCAGGGCGGGCCCTCTGTGGTGGTTGAGGGCAGCCTACACCTGAGGCAGGCTTGCACTGAGTTCCCAGTGGCAGGGTGGGCCCTTGATGGTGGTTGGGGACAGCCTACCCCTGAGGGGGGCTTGGGCTGAGTTCCCAGTGGCAGGGTGGGCCCTTGGTGATGGTTGGGAGCAGCCCACCTGTGAGGAGGGCTTGTGCTGAGTTCTAAGAGCTTTTAATATTCTGTTCTTGGGCTGAATTTCTGGGACTTTGATTATTATATGGCTGGGTGTTAACTTATTTTGGTTATGACTAAGTGGAGTTTGATATGCCTCACTTGTCTGTATGTCAGATTCTTTTCCTATGCTTGGGAAATGTTCTGCTATTACTTTTGCAAAGTCTTTTTATGTCATTTGCATTGTCTTGCTTTTTCATTGACACCAATCAGTCTTATATTATTTTTCTTTGCATCATCTTGCACCTGTTGAATTGTTATTACCTGATCCCTTGTTATTTTTAAGATAAATTTCCTTTTGTGATTGCCAGCCATGATGCTGTATTCAAGGTCTGAAAGTCTATTTTCAGTTTTGCTCAAGTGGTTTTGCTAACTTTCAATGGAAATTTTAATTTATTAAGTATCTGTTTACATCCTTTACATGCAATCTATTTCTTTCCTATATTGGTCAGTCATGGTTTCCATCATTTTCCTATAGTCCTCTGTGTTTTCATCTGTTTCTACTGTAGATGTGGTAAGCAATTCTTTTATAATTGTTGCCATTTCTTTTTTTTTTTTCACATTATAGCTTATTCCAGGTCTGATTTATATAGCCAAATGGATTTTTTTTAACTTCCACTGCTATTATTTCAGAAATTTCAGGTGTGTATGTCTTCTGTTTTCCTCTCTCTCATCTTCTGGACTTGTTCTAGGTGGGCTGGAGCTCTGAGGTTGCATTTGCTTCTGTGTCTTGTCTTTTTCTATTTCAAAAGTTTTTATTTTGTTTTCTGTTTTGATCCTTGTAATTTTTTGTACTAGGTAGCTTTGTCAGTAGTATCAAGGCCTCTCTAGGTAAAGTCTATTCTTCAGGAATGTTTTTTATGTGTAGGAGGTTCTTTATTCATGTCTGTCCCAAGATCCTACCTTCTCAATTAATTAAGCATGAGATTCTGGTGTCTAGCTCAATCCCCAGTCTTTTGGTGCCGGGGTGTGGTAAGCTTATTACCCCAGAACTTCTCAGTATTGTTACAGAAGCTCACAATTGATTACAACAGGTATAATAGTCTAGCTAAAGTGGTATAAGTAGCAGTAACAATAGCATCAGGCACAGTCTAGAAACTGACCAACTGTGGTAACTATTTTGTATCTTAAACCATATAAGCAAAACCTACAATTACTTAACAGAACTGATCATAAATTGACAGCTTGTATGCAAACTATTTCACCTTCATAGAGTGGTTTTACCCAGTAGTGGGGAACTTTAAGAAGGATAATAGATAAGGCAGAGATAATAAAAAATAAATAAAGTAGAAGCAAGGTTGGAGGACAAAGAAGCTTTGGGAAACTAGAGAAGAGGGCAAAAGAGAAACAATGCTGGAGTACACAAGGCAGTGGTGAGGGACCTTGTAAAGCAACGAAGTTACAGTTTATTTTCAGTTATTTCCGCCATAATAGTTACCACAGTTTTGAAGTTAACTAGAAAAATTAGAGAGACTACTGATTCATATGAAAATATGATTAAGTCTAGAGAGGTAAATTGAGGAAAGGAGGAAAAAAAGACAAATAGATTAGTACAAAGATATAGGTAAAATACAAAAATAAAAAGAAAATGATAAAGAAAAAGGAAAAAGAAACAAACCGGCAAAGAAAGGAGAAAAATAAAATAAAAAAGATAAGATAAAAACCAAAGTTCCTCTGGTGTGCTAAGAGCCCAAAACAAGCCTGAAGTAGAGTTTGTGCTGGATTTGAGACTAATCTTGGCCTCCAGCTGTGGGGCCTGGGGGCCAGAGTCTTCAGTCAGTACTTTTGGTGTGTCTGTTGGCAGTCTGTTTCCTTCCCCTTTTCCTCTCAGTGTGTCTCTCCATGCTGCTTTCAGACAGAGATGGGGGCTGTTCCCAGTCCCATACACTGTTGACTCCTCCTGGTCCTTGCTCAGCTTTCTGTGCTCCTCTTCCACTGGCAAGTCTCTTCCCTTTCAGGTCATGTGTTGCAGAGTGGAGGGGAAGCTCTGTGGTCCTTTGCTTCTGACACTGCTATCCGAGGCTGCTCAGTCCCAAAGGGAAGAGCTACCTTCCCATTTGTTGCTTTACAAGGTCCCTCACCACTGTCTCCCACCTCCAGTGTAGACTGTAACTTTATCACTGAGATTAGGGGGCTGCTTCAGGGTGCTTTCCAGTTCTTGCACTTGACGTGAGGACATTCTGAGGCTTCACATCCCAATGGTGCAAGGCTGTCTAATTCCCAGTCTCTCTAACCACAGGTGATGGGGGAGGGACCAGCTCTTCCTTTTACTATGCACTTGTAGTCTTTCATGTTGTTCCTAGAGGGTTCAATTAGTTCTCTCCTGTACAAAATGAAAGGGAAGAAAAGAAAAGAAAGGGAAAAGAAAAGAAAGGAAAAATAGTTGATGTTCAGCGTGTAGGTCTCTCAACCCTGTGTGTCTGTGGAATTTATTGCTTGGCTGTAGTGTCCTGTGTTCGGAGGAAGGCAGTAGAGCCAGGGGACCTTACATCTCAAGCCTATCCCGTATGGCTTGATTTAGCCACACTATTTTAATCTAACCATTTTATTTCTTCTTTTAAGAAACCAAATGTGCCAGACAGTCATCCCAATGTGTCATCTCACCAGCAGCCAGGTGGACTGGTTGGTTATTTTGTGCTTTTATCTACGTCTTAATTGATCTATGAGTCTCTTATTGCAGAATGATTTTGCTTTCAGGGTGTATGTCCTCCCTTTCATCCAATGACCTGTGTTTCTGGTTGAATTTCTCTGAGTAGCTCTGAATGAGACTCCTCTATTCAGCCATGTTGTCTCCTCTCTCAGTGGTGTCAGGTTTTCTAAGCTGGTGCTCTTTAGCTGCAGTGCACTCACCCTGCTGGGCTGGGAGCCTGGAGCCTGGGTTTTGGCTTCCTCTCTGAGTCCCTCATCACCCTTTTGCCCAACAAGCAGCAGCGGCTGCACCTCTCATCTCCTTGTTTGACACACCTGCCAGAGAGGTTCTGTTTTATTTACTTAAACAATCACTTTCTTTAAAAACCATGATTATGATGTTAAATATGCTTTTCAAACCACAAAGCCAGATGTCTTCTTGATCCTAACATACCCCATATAAGGGAGGCCTCCACACAGCCTTCTACCCCCCACAGTTGTGCAGGTCTGTGATTCTGAGTGAAGCCTGGTAGCCCACAAGCAAGTGTGATTGTTTCAAATTGCATTGTCTTCTGGGTAAGTAGAAGGAGCACCTATTTATTCTCTCTCCAGGAAGAATGCAAAATAATCATGTGAGATTTCTGTACTAAGATGATTATATCAGATATGAAAAGCTGGAGTTTGACAGAGGTTAGAATACAAAAGATCAAAGAAGCTGAGAGTGCACGGTGAAGTTAATTCCACCCTCCTGTGTTTTACTTCAGGGATCTCAGCAGCAGGAAGAGGTAGTGGCTGTGCTATGTGGTTATACTTTAGTTCTTAGCCCTTGTCTAGGGGCATCTTGTTAGTCAAGAATGAGCAGAAAGGGTTGGATTCTGCTCTGTCATACCAGCTGTGTGACCTTGGGCTATGACAGTTGCTCTTTTCAAGGAGGAACAATACCTCAAATGGCTATGGGAAGGAATGAGTTAAATCAGATAACAAATAAAAGATGTGTAACAAGGAGCAGGGCATCTAGTGGGTGTTTGCAAATGAGAACTGAATGTTTAATATGAAAGGAAGGCAGGGTCTAGTTCTATAATTTGTACCTTTGAATGTTGTCCCCTAATAGTTGGAGACAGGCTTTGCCCCTCCCTTGAAATGGCTGTGGTAAAAAACAAAATTCCATGCTCTTTGATCAGTGTTTGGAAAACTATCTACAGCCCATGAGCCAAATCTGGGACCCTTCCTGTTTTTGTAAATAAAGTTTTATTGCAGAAATTTTTTTTCTTATTTCATAGTATATAGAATAGACTTTTCAGCAGATTGTTTTTTAACATTTAAAAATCTTCTTTTCTTAAGAACTGCTATGGATTGAATTGTATCCCCACAAAATTCATAGGCTGAGGCCTTAACTTCCATTGTGATGCTATCTGCCAATGGGGTTTTTGCAGAGACAAAGGTCATAAAGGTGTGGTCCCATGGGATTAGTGCTCTTTTTTTTAAAGAAGAGACAACAGAGATATTTCTCTTTCTTTTCCCTGTCAAGTGAGGATATGATGAGAAGCCAGGAAGAGAGCCCTTAACAGAAGCTGATCATGTCAGCCCCTTGGTCTGGGACTTCTAGCCTTCAGAAGTGTTAGAAAAATGAATTTTCAGTTTCATAGAGCTAGTCTGTGGTAGTTTGCTTTGGGAAGGCTCATGGACTAATAAAAAACTCTAATAAGATTTTAGATCTCCAGTTAAACTCAGCGTATCTAAGACCATCTTGACCTGCTTTTGTAACTGTATGTGCTTATGAGCGTTGTGTGGCATGTCAATACTGTTCGCAGATGGATGCACCTTGCACCTGCCATAGACATGCCTCCAACACAGCAGCGCACTTAGAGGCAGCAAGCTGATCGATAGACCTATGTGTGGGCTTAGCCACTTTACCTTTCCACACAAGGCCGTGGTGTGTCACTGTGACTTCTCTCTGTCTCACGTTGAATATCCAAAGCTTTTTTGTTCTTGTTGCTTATCTTTATAACTTCTGCTGACCCATACCTAAAAGAGCAGATAATCACAACAGTTTTGCAAATAAAAAGCTGAGATGTGAAATCCAATTAAACACATGCATGAGATCTGGAATGGAGATGGCTCTGGGAAGTCTGAGCTTGTGGTTTTCTCATGGGGTGTTAAGAGAGTAGCACAGCCTTCCCTTTAGACAAGGGAAGGTGGAAAGGAGAACATTTTACTGTTTAACAAAATACACTGGTCAGTGGAGCCAGTGGATCCTCCCTGTGATAAGAAAAAAGAATGCCCGGTTACCACTTGCTTTTCAACTGACTCCAGGATACAATTTTCCTACCTTGAAGCAATCACTGGGACTTTTCCAGACCCCTCTGCCACTGCATAGCTCTGTGCTTTCTAATTAGCATAATTCAGGATGGGACCAGATGGCAGGTTGAGCATTGCATGAGGAATTGTTCTGTGTATGAATAAGTGCCTACTTAGTGTGTAAGTGGGTTATTAGTGATCAGAAAGTGACAAAATTCAAGACAACACCCAACAGCCATTTGGCACAGCCATGTCTGTCTAGACTTTGCTTGCTAAGAAGCTCATAGTAAAAGGTGTTTTAGCAGTTAGCTATCAGTAAATGCTAACAACCTTTCTCTGCACATATTTCTTTGAAAATAAGAGTACAACATACATTTTACAAATTTAAAATTTATACTGGCATAACATTTGAAATTAGGCATCATATTTGTTCTTTACTATACTCTTTTGAGGGTGGGGCAAATAACTCAGGCTGTGAAAATGACTGACAATGGAGACTTGAACTTGGGTCTCCTGATTCCAAAGCTGATACCAAGTCAAGAGGACTGGAGGAGCCATTTGCAATGTGTCTAGTGAGGGTTCTGAAATCAGAGAGACTCAATGGATCTGCTGGCTATGTGGACTCCTAACAATGTAACCTTCAGGGCAAAGTCTTCTTTGGGAAAAAGCAGTGGTACCCATGACACCTATCTCAGAGGTTGTCCTACACATGATATGAATCACTGTGAGCCAGGGCTTAATTCAGAATGGGTACTCAGCAAAGTACCTAGCCCTTTTCCTTCCTACACATGCCACCCAGTACAGTTCTTCCCTCTCCCTGGCCCTGGGTTGGGCTGATGGATATACCAGAAATAAATAAGACTGCCTCCTCCCTGCAAAAGACTGCCCATCAGAGCTCCTTCATCTACTTCCTACCTTTTTTCTTCTTCATACCCAAGCAGACTTACTGCTACATCTGAAACTTAGCTATCCCAATTTAGCCTGCTTCCTCCCTGTAAATCACAGTCTCAGTGTGGGCAACTGTGTTTTCCTTGTCTTAAAGCTCCTCTTACTCCTCCTCACAAAACACATCCTTGCATTTTAGATTATGCCTGATCCAAGTGATATCATTTGAGAAAGAGGTTATACTCTTTGAATGGTTCTTTCCAGATAGCCAAAGCTTTATACCTTTAGTACTAAAGCTTTGAGAAAGTAAAAATATAAGCTTTGTAAAGTTTACTTCTCTAGCTTGGAAACAACATATGCTTTCCTGTGTAACCTAGGAGAGCTTCATGTTGTCTATATCTTGGGTGATGGGAGATAGTTGGGGATTGTGAGAAGTCTAGCCCTGAACTGGTTTTTTCCAGGAGGTTCAGTGAGGCAGTGGTAGCTTTGTGCAATCCTTCACTTTCATCTGCTAGTCTGCACTGGACCTTCAGCAGGTGGCCTGTTTCCCACTTCTCTGGACATCCCACCTCTGCCCATTCCAGTCCCTAGAGCTTTAACCCAACTAGAAGTAAACATTTCCTGGCAACACAGAAGAGCCAACCTTGTTAAGTCAGCAAGTTTAAGTTCATACATCATTCCAATTTAAAAGCTTGTTAGAACACTCCACAACTCTTCTTGGAAGCCAACCATGCATGCTTTGTGATGGTTATTTTCCTGCTAACAGAGGAGTCTTTCATTGAAACAAAATAAAATTGCCTTTTTAATAGAGATTTAATATACACAAAAGTAGAGAGAATTGAATACTGAGACCCATGTGCCCTCTGCCCAGATTCACTAATTATTAGTGTTTTGCCAACCTTATTTCATCTGTCTGGCTCCTCCACCCGTTCTCTGTTTTTGTTTTTGCTGGAATGTTTTAAAGCAAATCTCAGGTTTCCCATAAATTCACTCATAACTATTTCAGTATGAGTACCTAACAAGATAAAGACATTTAAAAATATAATGATAATGCCCCAATTATACCTAACAAAATTCATAATATTCCAGACATCCTGATTCTAGCTGTGTCTCAGCAGGTCAGTTGGCCATGAGTAAGTTGTCTTTGTGGTTTTATTACAAAAGATCTTGTAAGGTCTTTTCAGGACAGTCAGCAAAAACGTTTTACTTTGACGTAAGTTGAAACTCACAAAAGGTTTGTAAGAAGAGTACAAGGAGTCCCCATTTTCTTTTCATCTGTATTTCCCAAATGCCAATATTCTACCATCTTGCTTCTGTATGTCTCTCTGTACCTGTGCCTATAATGTCCCCCTAAATATTAGTATATTGTATATATGATGATTCTTCATCCCTAAATATTATCTTACATAACCCTATGACAGTGATCAAACTTGGGAAATGAACGTTGATACGCTGCTGTTATCTATTCTCCAGATTTCATGGAGGCTTTTCCAATTGACATATTGTGCTCCTTATAACAAAAGGAAACCCAGATCATGGCGGTTGTCATATCTTTTCACTCTTCTTTAACCTGGAAGAGATCCAGAGTCTCTGTGCTGTATTACATTGATGTCTTCGGAAATCCTGGTCAACTATTTGGCAGTTTAGGATTATTTAATAATTTCTCCTGGCATAATTCAGGTTATGCTTTTCTGCTACAAAAGTACAGGAAGGACCTTTTGTTCTCCCCAGTTCATTGTGTCTGGAAGGATAGGATGTTGCATTGTTACAGTTTTGGTGATGTTATATTTGATGACTTGGCTAAGATAAAATCTGGTGGGTT
The DNA here is from genome assembly GCA_004027455.1 of Hydrochoerus hydrochaeris. NCBI lineage: Eukaryota > Metazoa > Chordata > Mammalia > Rodentia > Hydrochaeridae > Hydrochoerus > Hydrochoerus hydrochaeris. The sequence goes on along the minus strand of PVLA01001790.1, from coordinate 313,835 downwards.
TCTCCACTGTAATGTTAGCATTTTTCTCTTTGGAGTATCTTGTGAGAAGGTACTTTGAGAGTATGCAAATATGTGATGATTCTCAAACTTTCTTTTCCATGATTTCAGTATTCATTTATGATTCTTGCTTGCACTAGTACTTAATGATGGTGGTCAAAGGGTTATTTTCTAAATGTACTATTTCTTTTCCATGCTAGAGTTCTAGAAAGAAAAATTTCCACATAGTTTATTTATTTATGTCAGTGTAGATTCTTGCTTTTTTTTTTAAATAGAATTTATTTATTTATGTATTTACTATTAGTTTATTGTGGTACTGTGGATTGAACCAGGGCTTTAACAGAAAACTGTACCTCTAGCTCCTCTACCACCTGGTGTTTTAGGGTTTTTGTTTGTTTGTTTGTTTTTGTTTATTTATTTATTTTTTTGAGACATCTTAGTTAAATTGCCTCTACTAGGCTTGAACTTGCAGTCCTCCTGCCTCAGGCTCCCAGAGTTCTAGAATTACAGGTGTGTACTACCACAGCTGGATTTATTTTTATGCTCAAATTCTTTGATATCCAGTCAATGGGATCTCCTCCAAACTGGCTCTGTTTCCTATTTAACAGTTCCTATTATTTTTATTACCTTTTTGTTTTCTGGCATAACAAAATGGTATAGGTTTGTCTCACTTTCCCTGCCCCACCCCTGAAAATTTCAATTTCTTCAAGAAGGATCATTGCTATTTTTAGGCCTTGTAAGAAGACAAAGCTGGAAAACAGATAATACACATGCATCTGTCTATCTATCTATCTATCTATCTATCTATCTATCTATCTATCTTTCATCCCATAATAGGTTTTGTGGCCTTATTATGTAAGATTTTTCTAATCCAACACTGGAGAGTTCATTCTATTTTTATTCTTTCCATAATTATAACCTCAATCGCAGATAGAGAGAAAACTGACACTACAATCTACAACACATTTATGTATAACCTCAATTTTGAATCCCCACAAGGTGTTTTCAGAATTGCACTGACGCACTCTAATGTAAAAGGGAAGCCTATTAAGTACAGTTAAATGCTTGCTCAAAATTCTTTTTATTTTAGCCTGTAGACAAAGCAATCTTTACGCTGTGTACAAACGTTACTGGGTCCTGTTTGACCTAGCTATTCCCTTTCTTTGTATCTTCCTGAAAGAATTAAAAGCATCATATCACAATGACATACACACATTCATGTTTATAACAGCACAGTTTGTAGTAGCTAAATCTTGGAAGCAATCCAAATGCCCATCAAGAGATGAATGGATAAAAAAACCATAGATTTGTTTAATACAATGGAGTATTAGTCAGCAATAAGGAGGAATAAAATTGAGATATTTGTAGCTAAATGGATGAACCTTGAGATCTTAATCATAAGTAAAATAAATTGGACATATGTGAAAATATACATTGAATTATCTCTCTGATGTGAGAAACTGAAAGTGTAAGTAAGGAAAATGTACAATAGATATGTCAAATAGGAAGAAACTGTTCAAATGGAAAAAGGAACTAGGGAAGGGGAGGAGGAAAGGAAGGAAGGAAAAGAAAAAAGTGAGAAAAGAAAGATAAAATGAAAATAAAGCTTTGTGCACAGGGCGGGGAAGGGGGTTTGAAGGGAGGAGTCAGAATGGAAGGAAGAAACAAGAAAAGGGCTGCGGATTTAGCTCAGTGGGATAAACACCTCCCTAGCAAGAGCAAGGTCATGAGTTTGATCCCCAGTACCAAAAAAATTAAAAAATAAATAAAATAAAAAAGAATCAAGATATATCATGAACAAGGTACAAATTTCCTATAATGAACATGATCATTATGTAACTTAAATGTACCTATAAACTTAAATAAACTAAACCAAAACAAAAGAAAAAATGCTACTGGATTAATTACTTGGGGGTAACTGTGCTATCTGAAACCTTTATGTTGAAATATTTTTCTCTTAGTTTCTGTTTGTGTTTCATTTTAGGATTTATCCTATCCTTAATGATATTGTTATTTTAGGCATATGAAATTCACATATTTCTTAAAATCAGAACTGTTAAAAAAAAGTCATGTTCAGAAAAGTGTCTTTCTCTCTTCTTACCACAATTTTTCTATCTTTCCCATTTTATTCTTATTGCTGTCTGGTAGACAACCAATTTCAAAAGTTCCTTGTTAATCTGGCTGGTATTCAATTTTGCACAAATAAGAAGATAGATATACATTTCCTTCTTTCTCCTTTCTTACACTAATTTGGGATAGAAAAACTATAGCTAAAATAGATTCCTTTGCATTATCAAATAACATTTTAAAGCCTCTGAGACTTGTGTTCAGTTCATTCTTGCATTTTTTAAAAACCATTTTCTATGTACTCCTGACCCCTTGTGACTAGAGGGCTCTTGGAATTCTAAATTCACTGAGGCAAAACTGTATAAAAAATGAGATGGGTTGATTTTAAAAAGAAGTCTTTGTGCACTGGTAGACAAGTATTCTGAACCAAGAATTTTAGGAGCATCCCTAGGCCCAGCACCCAAACCCAAGACTGTTGTTCAAGGAGAATTAGTCTTTCAGCCAGAAGTCTTTTCCTGTTAATAGACCCACACACTTAAAATAACCAGCGTCTGGACCAAGCAACTTCTGGGAATCTTGTAAATCCTCAGATTTAGAAGAAAAATTAAATAGGTGGTCTTTCTCTACAAGGCTTCCATTGTCAGTTCAACATAACTCCGCTTGCCTTGCATCCAGCTAACTCCTCCTGGGAGAGGTCCCTCCAAGAACAAAGGCTTTGGGGACCTGTGCTTTTCCTGGCAGGTCACAGGAAGCACATGCTCTGAGTGTCATCTGCAGGCTGCATATCACAGCTGTATTTTCTCAGCTTGGGTATGCTAGATTTAGAGGGAAGGGAAAGATGGGAAGAGAGAAGGAGCAATTTCACACCAATTCATTTATTTTTATTTCTCTCAGGAACTCATAAGCATCAGAAAGGACCTGAGTAGAATTTGTTTCAGTTCACTCAGAAGTTAGCAGGTGTCTTCTGAGTGAATTTATTTCAGTTCACTCAGAAGTTAGCAGGTGTCTTCTGCTAGCATAGTCAAGATTCTCTGCATCTAACTAGGATGGACCCACAAACATAGAACCCCATGGAAGCAATTAACATATACCATGACCATCTCCCACCCTGCCTTCCGAGCTTTGTCGAAATTCAGGAGACCTGGCTATTACTTCTTGGGAAAGATGTGCAGCTCATCTCTGACCAGAGATACTAAGTCCTGCTCAGATAACAGAGCAAATGTGTGTGCAAAGTTCTGGCTATACAGAATTTACTGTTCAGACTACCTGAGGAAACAAATAGAAGCTGGGAAATACCCAGACTCCTCTTTCAGGGATTCATTCCTGGAGAGTTCAGAGATCCTGGAATTCCCCTTTCCTGGGAATTCCAGATCCAGCCAAAGGATCACTGAGTCTATCAAGGATGAAGCCAGTGTATTGTGAGTCACAAAGGTCTCCCATTTGACCTGGGCATTCTGGGCCTTCTCTACTTCCCAGGACTCGTTTGCGTTACAATGCCACCACAAATAAGAAAGTTTTCCACAGGAGCTCAGGCCAGCAGCATAAATGGGTGCCCTTCCCCATGTCAGTGATGACAGCCCATAAGCAGCTACTGCCTTCGGGAGAGCCTTGTTTCTTTAACTGCAGCTCCACAGGCTGCAGGATATAGTACTGAAAGCACTGAATTTAGAATTATGGCCTCTTTAGCAAATCTAGTCTCTGCTACTCTGTATAATTGGGGTCAGTTTACAAAGTGCAAAGCCTCAGCAAGCTCTTCTGAAAAAAGGGGAGCGATAATAAGATTATCCATCTTCCAAGATTTTGACAAATGTTAAGTAAAAGAACATGTTGGAGGAAACTGACCTTTTGTTAAACATATTTGCTATCCAAATAGTGGAGTCAGGGAAGGGGGAGAGATAGGCAGCCTCACTTCCAGGAATTCATTGAACACCTATTTTGTGTTGAGCTCAGAAAATACATAGGACAAGTGTGCTTCCTCGGGTGTCACACTGCAGTTAAGAAGGGAATAAGTGCAACACTTAGGAAGAACAAATTCAGTGTGACCTAGGAAATTTTAGAGACATCTTTGTGATGAATGTAATGTAAAAGCTGAGCTTTGAAGGGGAACTAAGATCTGACAAGACAAAGAGAGAAAGGAAAGTCTTGTAGACATTTGTCGTCATCTTTTAGGTAAACCAGGAAAACACAGTCTTGGAATTGTCTTTGCATTCCAGCATTAAATGCTTCTCAGAGGTAGCCTTTGATTACATTTTAAACTGTTGTAGTTGAAGATGTTGGAGGTGATGGGGAAGATGGAGAGAGCCATCCTGTGCACTGCTCAGGATGAATCTTGATCTGGGCACTGGATTGAGTGGAGAAAAGGATATAATAGCTCTGCATACCCTCCTTGGATGTAGGGAAATATTTGCCATTGGCGCTATGGAAAAGATGGGGTGGGGCTGAGAGAAATCATAATTAATAAATACCTAAGGCTGTGGTGGGTTTCCAATGATGGCCTTCTATCAATAATGTCATTATTGGCATTTCCCTGGTGGGCAAGGTAAAGGCTTAGACAGTAGCTCAGTCAGGAATCTCATGGGTCTGAATGCATTGTAGGTAAAAGAAAGCTACTCAAGGGAGAAAAAATAAACTTCAGGGGATTTCACTGTAGGTGTGCTTTGCCTTCTACAGATGTGCCCCTGGAAACCATTCTAAAGCTCTTTGGAGAGTATTTCTTTAAATTCTGTAAGATGTCTGGCTATGACCGGATGCTCCGGACTCTGGGAGGGAATCTCATGGAGTTTCTTGAAAATCTAGATGCTCTCCACAGTTACCTCGCCCTGTCTTATCAGGTAAGGCTGTCAAATATGGACGTGATGGTGCAGAGAAGCATATTCTCAGTGCTTTTGGGCGATCTCTTCCCTCCCCCTTTAAAAGGAGCAGGTCCAAGGCAACTGTTTCCCTTTTGCTGTGCTCCAGAATTTTTGGTATTTGTATATTTGTATATTTCATATTTTAAACTACCTTTGCAGGATGGTTATGAGGAAAATGTAGGAGTCAGTGGTCCAGGAGTTATCTTGGAAAAGAAACACCTGTTGGTCACCTTTATAAACTGGCTGACAAAAAGTATCAAAGAAAGGTTCAGCTTTGTTGATGAGAGATGGACTCTTCAATGGGGCTAGTGTGGGCTCAAACTGAAATCTAGGAGGCTGGGAACAATGGGAACAAAGGCTGGAAAACAGCCAGGTTTCAGTAGATTTTCAAAATCTCTCCTAAGGTTTCCTGACCTGAATGAAGCTGATAAAAGGCTTCTGGAGCCAAATTCACGTTATCCGAGTATCAGAAGGAAAGACATGACAGAACTGAGAGCCAGAATCGGAAATCACCCAATTCTGGTTAACCCATGGGGTAACTGATTGAAGCATTAAGAAACAAATTTCCCTATTGGGATATGTCCTTCTGGAGTTCATGCCTTGGTTTTCTTCTTTGTAGAGTCATTGGAAATTCAGATACCTAGCCTCTTTTCTTTTACAGATAAAGGAAAAGACAAAGTAGTATTTATACATCATTGTGATGGTTTATTATTTTATGTAAGATAATTTATATTTAATTTTAGGATCTTTTATAGCTTCACTATTTGTATATTTCATATTTTAAACTACCTTTGCAGGATTGTTATGAGGAAAATGTAGGACTATTTATGTTAATGTGCTTCATTAACTATTAAGCACTCTTGTAGATGTTATATAGGAAAACCCATATTTGGCATAAGGAATCAGAGTTTTCAAAATGTTAATGGACTTTGGGTAGAATGAGTTCTTGAGCCTGTTCTGTTGTTATCATGTGAATTTCTTGAGGATATGAGTGAGGAGAACCCTGGCTGTAGGGTCTGATGGGCTTCTACCACTGACTGCAATTTACAGGCTGTGTAATCCTGGACAAGCTAGTTGTATGTTAAAGGTGCGGAGAAAGAGAGACCTCCTGGGAAAGCTCTGTGTAAGCAATCATGGTTGTTTATTTGCTCCTGGGGCAGCAAGCTGAGTTTGGAGAGTACAGTCAGCAGGAAGTGAAGGTAGTACATAGGACTTCATGGAGGAGTTTGCTGTCTTGAGGAACTTGGGGGCAGAGATAGTGTGTTTGTGCTTCTCTAAATGGGCAGGACAAAGGGGAGTGTGGTTACATTTCTCAGGATGGGCAGTTTTTTAACCTTTCTTATTTAACACATATTTATCAAATGCTTATTATTTATTAAGTAATTTTTAAAACAATGTACACAGAGGCAAAAAGGAATACTAGCAACAAAATAATTTATCTGATAGCAATGTGTGGATTAAAGGAGACAAAATAGCTCAGTGGCATAAGCACCTGCCTGGTAAACGTGAGGTTTTGAATTTAATCCTTGGTAACACACACACACACATACACACACAGAGACACACACACACACACACACACACACAGTTTTTGACACTGTAATAGGCATTCCTATAAATAACTTTCTTCTTCTTTTTCTCTTTGTTTATTTTCTTCTTCTTTTTCTCTTTGTTTACTTTCTTCTTCTCTTTGTTTACTTTGTTTAAAATTACAAGAATTTGAAATCTTTGACTTGAAATTTGGTTAATACATTGATTTATAGTTCTGGATAAATTACTAATAGTCTTCTATTCATTCATGAAGTAAAAGACATTATGGAATGTCTTTCATGTTTCAGATATTGTTGTCATATTATTATTACCCTCAGGAACAAGAGGGGAAGAAATCAAGTTTCTGAAATCCCAGAAAGTCCATTATTTTTATACCCAGTCCTGCTATCCTTATTCTGATAGTCACCCCCTACACACTGTATGCCAAAAGCATATTGTTAGAGAAGCAGTAGAATAGAATCTGGTAATTTTTGAGGACATTTTGAATATTAATGAGATAGATAAAATATTTAAATGTTATAAAAGTTGGAATAAAATCTATGCAATAATACTTAATGGCTATATCAAATACTTTGTACTAGACAAAAATACTGTAGACTGTCTCTTTAGGCAAGAATGAAATAAGATTAAAAAGAATAAAATAAGATAATGCTGATTTTCTATAAAGCATGTGCTCTTGGTTACAACCATGCTTTTAATCTTGCTTTTTATGCTAAATTTTATTACTTGCTAGTTATGAGTGGAAGATGTTATGCTGAGCAATTTATGAATGTTGATGTATCTTCTTTATATCCTTAAGATTAAGGACTCATATTTTCCCTTCTATACATATCAGAAAACTGAGGTCCAGAAAGATCAAATATGGCCAGATGTGGTGGCACACATCTGTAATCCTAGCATTTGGGAGGCTGAGGCAGGAGAATTTCTGCAAGTTCGAGACCTGCCTAGACTACATAGCAAGACCCTGTCTCAAAAAACAAGAAAAATAGAAAAGTTCAAACATCTGTAGTAAATCACTCACTTTGTGGTGGCCGAGTGAGAGCCCAAATTTAGAAGTGTTTGTCTCCAAAGACTATGTTTTGGGATGCTTGTTATTTATTTTTTTCTTTCATTCTCCACTTTTGAAAAATCACCACTTTCCTCAATAAATACATGTATAATTGCATTATGTAGCAGCTGGGCGAAGTAAAAGCAAGAAGCTCTAGCAGTGTCTTTCAAAAGAGTCTATAAGGGGTTTGGGGCCTAAGTGGGGATAAGCCAGCGTGCATGGATCTTCATTCTCACCTCTGTACTCTGGCGTTTTGTGTTTTCTATGGAGCATCTGGACAGATTTTTAAATTAACTTTTACTTCCCTCTTTTGCCATACACCTTTTATGCATGCTTCCTCAAATCCTCTTTAAATTTAATCAAGATATAACCATATATAATACAAACATATGTATTTTTATCTGTGTACATGCTTTTGGATAGTAAAGTAAGTGTTGCGGGGGGGGGGGGAGAAAATTCACTGGAACTTGCAGTCCCCCATCATGGACCAGAAAAGGAAACTATCTTCTTAAACTTTTCTCTCACCCAAACTGAAAGCTGTGCTGACAGGGTGCTGATCCATCCATGAATCAAGCAGAAGACAACATGACTTCTCGCAGAGAATCTCCCAGGCGACGTCTTTTTCCTTTTGTAACCTACATCTCATTGATGGGGCATATTTGAAAGTCAACACTTATTCCTGAAGCAAGAGGGCTGCTTCTGTCCTTGGAGATATTTGTTTTCCAAATGTATAACTTGATACCACAGATAGTAGTTTGATCTTTTCAGAACAAGGAATTTATCAGTATATCCCCCCTTGCAGATTCTTCTGAGCCCATGATTTCGCTGTGGATGAAGATGTTCATGGTCATTTGTCAGAGGACAAGCAGTGCAGAAACTCACTAAAGTTTCCTCTGACCTCCACTCTTCTTGGGGTGTGGGTGGACGTAGCATAGCATAGTCAAAAGGCTCAATTCTGGGGTCAGTCATTGCTCTACCATTAGTCTAGCTTTAATTTCTCCAAACCCCATGCTTTTACTCTTTAAAACGGGGCTAATACTTGCTATATGGAGGTATTTGGGGAATTAGGTACAGAATAAATCTCTTGATATGTAGAGGCTGAAACCAGAGTAGGTGTTATGTGACTGGAGAAAGTTTAGCACTATGATCTTATTGCTATAGTGGATAAATGCTATTGTTTCATAAGGTCTTAAATTTAATACAATTTGTATTCACTGGGATCACCTTTTTAAAAGTTTTTTTTAACATTAGGAGATGAATGCACCATCATTTCGTGTTGAAAAAGGAAAAGATGGGGAAATGCTTCTCCATTACTACTCAGACAGAAGCGGTCTCTGCCATATTGTACCAGGTATGAAATGCCTTCAGCGTCCCAGAGCTATGAGGCCCCTGGAGTGGGGGAGGCTTCCCTATGATTCTCCTGGAGGGTGAAGGCCTGGCAGTGGGTAGGGAGATCTTATGTACAAGTCCTGACTGTCTTCATCATCACTTTCAAAAAGTCTTTAAGATTTTGAAGTGTTTTCAAAATACCAAAAGAAGGAATGTTTTAATTTTCTTTTATCATTTTAAATTATATAGGTGTTTACATACTCATGATAATTCTATAAATATTATTTTGTATCAAATGTTTTATTTAGCATTATGCTAAATAAAGTATGCTTCAATGTTTTCATAATCTCTAAAAATCACATCTTAAATGGATGCATGATATTGCATATTATAAATGTCTTAACTATTTCCCTATTTTGCACTTTAGTTTATATTAATATTTTACTATTGTAAATAGTACTGGGATGAACATCTTCACACATCCTTCTCTACATTTTATATTTTAACTGAGGTAAATTTCCAGAGGAAATTAGAAACATGATCCTTATTGCTTTTACAACTGAATTTTGCTCGCATTATTTCCATTTGGCCTATTCAGTGATTTAAATGCCTTGCAGAAAAACAACAGCAACAACAGATACTGAACCAGAAATACGAATGGCTGGGCTGAATTTGGTATCCACGCATGTCTCATTTAAATCCCTACATATTTTTACTTCATTAATCTGTCATGTGCTGCTTGGTTTGAGGCAGGGTCCGAGTTTGGATAACACTGGAAAGTCTATCAGAAGTATTGAATTGATTTTCCAATGATTTTTGTGACACACTGCCCTCTTCTATCCCTTACCAAGCATTGCTTTTCTGCTGTAGGTATCATCGAGGCTGTGGCTAAGGACTTCTTTGACACTGAAGTAACCATGGATATCCTTGACACGAATGAAGAAGTGGAGAGTTCAGGGAAAAAAGAATATGCTGTATTTCTGATTACACAGAAGACTCACAGGCAGATGAGAAGTGCAAATCCAATCAGGTTTCAAGACAGTGAGGACAACCAGAGAGATCACAAGGTACTAGGTTTGCTGTGTCTTCATAGAACACAGTTCCCTGAGGCAGAATTATCAGTCTATGCAAACAACACAATCATAGTGGAATTGAGGCAGAATTTCTTAATTTTGGAATTACTAACCTTTTTGACAAGATAATTCTTTGTTGTGACGGGCTATCCTTTACATTACAATATGTTTAGCAGCCTCCCAGTCTCTAGATTCCACTTCCTTAGTTGTGGCAACCAAAACTATTTCCTGGAATTGCCAATGTCCCAGGTATGAGTGAAATCACTCCTAATTGAGCATTACTGGGTTGGTGTTCATTTATTATACTCTGGAGACTCTCTGGGCTATACTTTAGCCTGGTGAAATATTCACTTGTAAAATTACCAGTAGAAAGTGTTTGAAATTTGGACCTGGTGCCTTATTTCATGATCTCCCCTGAAATAAATCGGTGTGTTACATACCCAGTGCCCACGCACAGCTGCAAATCAGTCACAGGGCCAGAGTCTATCCAAAATGTTATGCTTGGCTACCTCATAGGGTGACTGCATCCCAGTTTAGATCCCACACATGTCAGTGGAACAGCTTTCTGTGTCACGTAGCCTGTAAAATCACAGATACGCCTGTGATTTCTGAAACAGGGTATATTTGTCTGGGAGCATGCAGCAGCTATCTTAGGTTCTATTTACAGCTGCATCTGCAACCACTGAAAGATGTTCATGTGTAATTTTCCTGCCAGATAGCACCCTAGACCAGTGGTGGGGAATGTATAGCATGTGTGGGGCAGCAGGCCGTTTGTTATCACTGAGAGCTTGGAAAGGTTCAACATCACTGCCCTAGACTGTTCTTGAGATTTTATAAAATGGTCCTGCTCCTTTGGTAGAGAAATGGCATGAAGATTAATTAGAAAACTCTTGGGAGCTTCAGGCTCTTGATCTCTCTGGTCATAGACACTGTTCCACCTGAAAAGATGGCCCAGACTCAGCAGACAGGGTTGGTGCTTTGGCAGTCTCGCGACCAGGTACCTTGTTTCTCTCTTTTTTGCAGGATCTCGAGGCAGCATTCCTTAGAATGAAGGAGAAGTATTTAAGGATCTCTGTTTGTCCTGGGAAGAAATCTCACTGGGACACTGTAAGGAGAATTGTCGTATTTGGAAAAGGTAGATGCACTGTTGTCCCAGTGTCTTGGAAAGACTGCCTGGTTCTCAGTGGAAGTAGCCCCAGAATGTAAAGCAAAAGTCACCATGATTGTGATATCCCTGCTTTCTTTCGAGCCTGGATTTGGCATTTTTGATCTTTAACTTTTAAATGTCTGGCTCTAACTCTCATTTGCTGGACCCTTCTGTTTGTATGAATAACATGGAGGCACTCTCTCCTGTAATTGGAGAACACCACCAGAAAAAGGATTGGCATCAGTTCCAACTGGGGACTGAAGGAAACAAGGGATGGGTACTGACGTGTTATCAAGAATTAGGAATTTTCTGTAGATCATCTTTTGGATCCAGGCCTTCCCAACTGGGAAGCACTTCTGGACTACAAAGCTATGGATAATAACCATGACCGTCTAGTAGTGTGAAAAACAGTGAATCAAGAGCCAAGTAAGTAGATTTCTGCCTCTCTGTCCCTGAGGAGCTGTGTGACCTTAAACAAGGTCCTTTAACTTTCCACTTGCCAAATAAATACATGAGCCTGTTTATAGCATCCCTATGGCATTGAGGTGGTCTAACAACTGGTACCTAATATCTGAGTGGGAATAAGGGCTCTGATTCACTAGAAGAAGGGAGCTAGATACTCCTCACCATGGCCTGATGGGTTAGATGACATGCATCTGGGAGAAGGTCTGCAGAGCTCAAAGAGCTGCATTTTGAGTCCTTCAAGCTGTGGCAAATGAGTCAAACACGCAATTGACATCCTTTGTCTAGGAGATTTTCATATCAAAAAGGCTCCATTTCGAATCTCTGCCCCCTGCCAAATAGGACTGTTGGTTAAATTTTCATGTGCCACCCAAAACTGTCAGTCTAAAAAGCTCCATGGCAAATGTCCCTGATGCTGGGCCCAATGCACATGCTCTGCTCTGCTAGCTCATTGTCTGGCTGTCACCATTTCAATGCAGTCTCTGTTTTCATGAAGAGACGTACTCAATTGGCCCAGAAACTCTTCAGTGGCGGGCAGAAACTTGGCAGGGGGCAGGAGGGCTTCTCAACCTGGTAGCAAGTTTTCTGTTTGTTTTAATTTGGAAAAAGAATTGCCGTGGCCATCTGGAGATACTGAGGACCTCGGGCTAAAGAGCGGGGATCACACTTTGCCTGTGAAACACTTAAGATTCTATCCCTGTCTCAAGCTTGGCTCTGTGTGAGGGCCACAGCAGGAGCTGCCTCTCACAAGGGCTCTGTCTTTCTGTGTCCAGGGCACCTCAGTGATGCCTTCAAGCCTGTTTATCCTGAGACACTCTGGATGGAAGTGAAGACATTCTGCACCGCTTTTCCTTTCCACATTGTCTTTGATGAAGCAGTAAGAAGCCCTTTTACTTTGGAGCTTGGAATTGGAGATAAGCCGGGGAAGGAGAGATGCTCTATAGTTTTTTAAGTCCCTGAGAAGTTTTCAAGCCTTAGGGGACTACACTGTAGCTCAGAAGGACCACTGACTTCATTTCATATTGTAGAATCTTCTGGAAACCAAAATGTAGGATTTGCTTGGTAGATAGAAAAGGAGGCTTGATCTAGTGAATAAACAGAAATGTTTCCCAGTAGAGAAAAGGGAAAAGAAAGTGAAGTTGAGATTTACTACACATAGAAACATCAGAATGTGGTCATAGTAGTGGTTGGGTGGAATATTAAGCATGACTTGCACCATCCTTGTGACCACCAGGAGGAATGTCTCGATTCCACCATACTTCTCATCCTGGGTCTTGTTGGGGAGAGGTCCGTGCGCCTGCCATGTTCTGTGTGGGCTGTGAGAAGACTAAATTTGAAGGTTATTGATTTTCTAGATAAAATATATGTGAACTGGGTTGTGTATGCATTCATTTAAAGATCAAGTGGACAACATGAATGTATTCAAAAAATTTAAAGCACCATTAGTTATTATATTTTTCTCTGATGTTTATTTGGACCCATGAATATATTAAATCATCACCCATCCAATGACTGATGATACAGTCTGTGAAATTTATTCATTTGAGGGTGGTGTCCACTCAAAAAAGAAATTAAGATTTCACTGAAGTAAATGAACATCCCAATATTATGCAACTAGGAATTGCCATATAATTACCATGTAATTTCCTAATCCCACAAAGGTATTATTATTATTATTGTTATTATTTCACTGTTAATATTTTTATTTTAAAAAGCAAAACAGAAAAAAGGATCAAATTAATGCAGAATTTAAAAAAAACAGTAAGAAATCAATACTAGATAATATATTGCATATTGTTATCTTAGAAGTAGTTGTTCAGGTTACAAGATCTAGGCATAAAAATGATCAGTCCAACAATGACAGCACAAACTATTCTTTTTGATGAACTAACAGATTAGTAGTATAGATATCTAAATAATAATAATTAAAAAACTGAAAGAGTAATAAGATCCAAAATGTACAATAGATATTGTAATAATGAAAGAGAAAGAAAATATACTGTTAATATTTTACGTTAGGTTTACTTTAAAAAATTCTTTTAAATTTGAGGTATAGATTAATAGAAAATTTAATAGTATTTATGCAAAAGTCAAAAGACAAAATTGATTTCTATAGCCTACCAGACTCTCATGGTTAGTACAGTTTAGTGTTCTTGGATGCCATACTAGCATTTGACATTATATGGCAAGGATCCCCATTTTTCTTCTTTCTTCTGTTTTTATGTGGAGATAGCAGTGGAGAATCCCCTTTCTGCTTTGAAGGACTCCTGTACTCATTCCTGGATACCAGATTCAGTACTGCAGAATTTGCTAGTTTCTTTATTAACTAGAGAGACAAAGACAGAAATTGAGACAGAGACAGAGAAACAGAGACAGAGACCCAGAAAAGTTTTAGAGTGGTAAGAAAGAACTATTGGCTCCATTGAGAGCTTTAACATCTTTCTTACTAGTCAGAAATATGCTCCTGAACATGCCTATACTATTGTTTTCTCCTTTTGACATTTACTGCAGATATAATTGCTTTAAAAACTTATTACTTATGTGATGTTTATGTCATTATTGACCCTCTTTTTCCCCAGTGAGTCACAAAGCATAGCCAAAACGTTATTTCTAAAGGAAATGTTATGGTGGAGGTTGCTTTCTGTTCCCCAGTCTGACATCTGTCCTCTGTGGATAGTTAAGGGTCAAGCAAGCTGGAGTGAATATTCAGAAGTATGTTCCAGGACTCCAGAGTCAGAAGATTCAATTAGATGAATATTTCTCCATCATTCATCCTCAAGTTACCTTCAGCATTTCCAGCATCTGCAAATTTATCAACAGTCAATTTGTCCTGAAGACACGAAAAGAAGGGATGCCTGAAGCATGGAAAAATCAGCCTACGCTCAAACTTCGAGGTAGGAACTCACTCCTGCCCTTTGCTCCCTGCTGGTTTGAGAGGTTTACCTGAAAGAGGCAGTTTTCCAATTTCCTAAATACTGGGGGCCGGAACTACCTTGAGAGCAGGATGTTTTCTGAGATTTCCACTTGGCTTGGTACATTTCATTTCTTAAACCACTTCTGGTTTAGACATAAATGGGCTACGTATGCACATTAAGTATATTCACAACTTGCACAACCATTGCCACCATCCCATCTCCAGAAATATTTTTTTCATCTTTTTAAAAACTGAAACTCTCTACCTATGGAACAATAACTTCTCATTACTCTTTGCTCTGTTTTCAGGCAATTATCATTGTATTTTCTGTCTCTGTGATTTTGGCTACTCTACTTCTTAAAGTGGAATCCTTATAAATATTTTTTTCTTTGTAGCTGGCTCATTTCACTTAATGTAATGTGCTGGAGGTTCATATGCATTGCACCATGTATCAGAATGTCCTTCCCTTTTAAGGTGGCTTAATATTTGGTTGTATGTATATACATTTTATTTATTCATTCATTTGTTGATGGATACTTAGGCTAATTCTACCATTTGGCTAATGTGAACAATACTACTATGTGTGTAAGTGTCTCTTAGAGTCTCTGCTTTTAGTTGTTTAGTTGTTTTGAATTATCTAGAAGTGGAATTGCTGAGCCCTATGGTAATTCTATTTTTAATTTGTTGAGAAAGTGCCATAAGTGTTTTTCATAGCTGCTGAACTATTTTCCATCCCAATCAACAATGTACAAGGGTTTCAACATCTCCATATCCTCATAAACACCATTTTCTGTTTTTTATTAATACTCATCATAATGAGTGTGACATGACTTTGACTTGCATTATCCTTTTTTTATTTGGAAAGAATAAAACCAAATGAAATAAAACAGGATAGATCAATCAAAAGAAAACAAAGTGATACAAGACTTCAAAACAAGATAAAAAGAAATCAACAATGGCTACCATAATGCCTCTTGTTATTTTCAGACATCAGACATAATAAAATCAAACAAAACAGAACTGAATAAAACCAATCAAAACAAAACAATGAGAGCAATATAGGACTTCAAAACAAGATAATAGGAAATCAACAATGGCTATCATAATATATTTTGACTTGCATTGTCCTAATGATTAGTGACCTTGAGCATCATTTTATCTTCTTGGTCATATCTACAGATTCTTTGTAGCAATGTGTATTTGAGTCTTTTGTCTATGGTCTACCTGGTTTTTTTTTTTTCTTTTTCCTGGTGGTGGTGGTGGTGGTGGTATGTGTGTGTGTGTGGTTGAGTTGTAGGAGTTCTTTGCATATTCTGGATATTAACCCCTTATTAGACATATGGTTTGCAAATATTTTCTCCCATTCCATGTGTTGCCTTTTTACTCTGTTTATGGTAATCTTTTATACACAGGAGTTTCTTATTTTGAAGTAGTCTGTTTTTTCTTTCTGCCTGTGCTTTTTAGTATCATAGCCAAGAAATTATTACCACATCTAATGTCACTTTTTCTCTATATTTTCTCAGAGCTTCTCAAGAGTCTTATATAGTTAGTTCTTACATTTAAGTCTTTGGTTCATTTTGAGACAATTTTTGTATCTGGTATGAAGGGGCTTATGTTTTGAGCTGTCTTTCTGTCAGGCTGATGACTAGGTGTGCTAGACATACATACAGGCAGAGCTGTGGAGACAGGCAGGAGGAAAATCTTGGGCTCTGAAAGCCTAAGTTAATTGTAGAGTGGAGTGATGGGCCGTGAGACTGGGAAGATATGGGCTGGAACTCTATCATGCAGTTGGAAATATTTTTAAAGCCTTCCCCTGATCAGATTTGAAGTTTAGAATGACCTGTTGGAGCACTGGTGAAAGTTGAAGGTTGTATGGAAAATGGATCTTGGGAGTCAAGTGAAGCTCATTGCTGGAAAGTAGGTGAGAGAATTAAGATAAGGAAAGAATTCAGGCAGTGGCACTGGGGTGGCAATAGGAAAACAGGTTCGTAGTTAAGCCAGAGGAAAGTGACTGGATGTGGAAATTGAAAGAGAATGGTTCAGATACTATGTGTATCTTGCTTGGTTCACTGGGAGATGAAAATGTGATTAACTGGAAAAGACACCATTTAAAGTTCTTGAGATAGGACTTAAAGCTTTGTCAGTTTGAGTCACTGCTATCTGCCAAAAATACTATGGCTGACTCACAGTAGGGACTAAATACTTATATGATGAAACAATTAGTGAGGAAAGAAAGGAGGAGATGAAAGATGAGTTCAATTGCAGACATCAATAAGTAAATACACAGTAGGGAATAACGATTAAAAGACCAAGCAAACAATTCTGTTGACAGAAGTATAAATTCTTACAATCATTCTAGGGAGCAATTTGGCAATATGTATCAACACTAAAACTTAGAATTTTTTTTGCTAAGTAATTCCACATCTAAAAATATACTCTTTAACAAACTAGCCTCAGTTATCCTCAAGTTTTTTCATTACAATGTCATTTCTAGAATGATAAACTAGATATGATGTAATCAATACTAAATTTCTTCCTTAAATAAAATGCAGCATAATAAACAGCAGAAATTATGATTCATGTCTCTGTTGAGTACTATGGAAGTAACTCTGTTCTATACTTTTATGTGAAAAAAATTAGATAATGAAAAGATCCAGATAGTTGCATTTTTTGTTTATTCCATATAAATGTTTATTCCAAAATATTAACTAACAGTAATTGTCTATGTGATTTGATAATGAATGATTTTCATTATTCTCTTTCACTTTTATCTTTTCTCCAATGAGTATATACTGCTCTATTGTAAGTTAACAAACATTTATTTTTAAGGAAATATACATTTAACCCAGGAAGCAAAGCTTTTCTGGAAATTCAGATTCATGGTCAGCATAGTAAAAGGCAAAATTAAACTAGAAAAAATATCAAGACAAAGTCAGAATTCTAAAATTTAAGGGATGAGATTTAAAATGAAATCATAAAGAAAAAAATTCAAAGAATTAGAGGGATTTTCACGGAGTAAATGCTATCCCTGGGAATGCCCTGGGAAGCCAGATTTCAAGGAGGATCGGGTTAATCTGATCAAGAGCAGTAAGGCTGGGTAAAGGTTAAACTTGTGTTGGAATCAGTACTTTGGAATCTCTAACTGGGAGCCCTTGAAGTGAGGAAGCTGCCACAGAGAGATCTGTTGTGCAGAGTAAGTAGACACAGAACCTATAGATGATGCCACTACCCTGGCTGAAAGGGAGCGAGTGCAACTATGCCCGTCCAAAAGGCATGCTGTGTGGGGGATCCTAGCTTCCTTAGTGAGTCCATTTCATCCATCTTGGTGAAAGACTATATTGTTTTTTTTTTTTTTCTCTGTGATGGGAAGGCCAGATGATCTGGATGGAGTCCCTGCAGTGCATGATTTTCATGTGCTCACCAAAGCTCCGCAGCCTGAAGGAGCTGGAGGAGTGCAAGATGCATCTCTCAGACATTGCTCCCCACGACACTACCAGGGATCTTGTCCTCCTTAACCAGCAGAGGCTGGCTGAGATGGAGCTGTCCAACCAGCTGGAGAGGAAGAAGGAGGAGCTGCGTGTGCTTTCCAAACACTTGGCTGTTGAAAAGAAGAAGACAGAGACCCTGCTGTATGCCATGCTGCCTGAACATGTAGCCAACCAGCTGAAAGAGGGCAAAAAGGTGGCAGCAGGTAAGGCATTCCTTCCCTGCCTGGGCACCTCTGAGCAGGGAGCAGTGCGCCTTTGTGGATAGGGGCATGGGCTTTGAACCAGGCAGATCTGTCATTGAATTCTGGCTCCATCACTTGTAAGTGGCACCATCTTGGGTTAACTGCTTAACCAGTATCTTTTCAGTTTTTCCTCTCCACATTGAGAATTATATAAATAATGCAGCAATAAAATGTGGATTAGATAAAAATGCTTTTCAACAATATATAGACACACACACATCATGGCTCAGTGATCAAGAATATAGTCATTAGCTTTAACTGGAAATAACACACCCACAATTAGCTACGAAGTCAGAAGGTGTCTCAGAGGACCATTCTGGTGTTTACTCTAAACTCACTTTCCATTTTCCCCAAGGGTGTGTTCACTCTCAGACCTGCCTGGGGACCTTGGTGCCACATACTGTGCCAGATCCAGAGTACCCAAAGGAGCTCACAGCCTTGTGCGCTTGATAGAAACATCCAGAATAAACTGATGAATGTGAGAGTAGCCGAACATCAGGGAAGTAATGTGCACTAAGAAGCAATCATTTTTGCAGATATTTTACATATGCTGTTTTATTTAATTTTTCCAACTTTTCTATAAGGAAAGTGTTGCCATTCTATACAGCTGAGCACACTGACATTTCACTCCAGTTTATGAGCTGGAAACAAGTTATGTTAAGTCAATTTAACTCCAAAATCCATACTCTTTCCACACATACTGTTTCCATGGTCTGTAGAGACACAGATGACAAGAAATTAATAATAAGTAAGTGTCAGGAGAAAAAGAGACAGGAAATGTGAAATTGTGAAGGCCATTCACAAAAGTGGCTAGCATGTGAGGTAGGCCTTGAGTTGAGATCTCAGAGAGTGAAGCAGGGAAAGGTACTTCAGGAGAATGTTATTAAGAGAGCAAAGGTAAGGCTATTTGAAAATAAACTTTTCAGGCAGTGGTGGTATATTGTCCCTGACACAGAGGGATGCACAGAAAGGTGGGATCTGATGAGGACAAAGAGGTGGGATGAGGCACAAGGAGACACAGTGATGAATCTAAATTATTATGGGAAAGGACATTGTCTTTGGCTGTGATATGGTGAATGTCATACAGGGAGGCAGGCTAAGAAGCAGTCAGAGTGCAGGGGAGTGAAGTTCAGGACCTGAATGAAGGCAGCACAAGAAGAGCCAGCAGGCTTTCATCCTGACCTAATGGGGAAGGTCAGAGACCACTGTCAGGGAGAAATCTGAGATTGCCAGCATAGGAATATGTGATGCTTTTGAAAAAGCAGAAAGAAAAGCAGATCTGAAGGGAGGCTGATAAAGTCAACTCAGAACTGTTGAGTTTGAGATGTTTGTGGGATATTCAACATAGCAAGACCAGCAGGTAGTTAGGAATTCTAGGGAAAGTTCTAGCTTGGAGCCATGGGTCTAGGAGTTACTACAGTGTAAGCAACAGTTCATCATAGACTGTGTGAGTGATGGATAAGATCACCTAGAAGGTCTCAGGTGGGACATTGAACCTGTGGATTATGTAAGATTTAAGAAAGATGAGAAGCCTGTAAAAGGTTTAAGACAAGATCAAAAGAATGATAAGAATATGAAGAAAGAATTGGGAGACCAGAGGCCAAAGAAAAAAGAAAGTTACATGAGAGGAAGATTATTGCCAGAAGTATAAATAATATAGAAGGCACTCAGGTGTGTTCAAGAAGTCATTAATACACTCAGTCAAATATTAATTGAGCATCTACCTACACCAAGCTGCAGGGGAAATGGTGGTGAACCTGTGGCATTTAGGCTGCAGTAAGATGTTTCATTGAAAGCTCTAAAAGATTGGGCACCACTGGGCTAGGAATACAGCAGAGATCAAAATGTCTCATGAGGGGGAAGGAGCTAAAGATGGCCGATCAGTGAGCAACAAAATACAGAGCCTCCTGGGGAGAAACAACTCATATGCCAGAATAAAACATCCTGGAGAGATCAAGACAGAGGGAGATGGATCCTCTTGACACAGGAAGAAATTAAAATGAAAAAAGCTTGTCAAACACACAGTCTCGGGGATACAACTGGAACAGCTAAAATTACCAGATACAGCACTTTCACTATGACCTGCCAAGCCACCTGAACCTACATCGGCTGCAACTTGCCACAACCTGCTGCTACAGGAAGAGCTGCCCAAACTTGTTCCTGCCGCCACTCACAGGAGCCACAGCCATGCTGAAGTCAGGGGTTGGTGAGCCCAACAGAAAATGGAGCTGGAGAAGGGACCTTCATTAATCCATGGCCAGGGCTGGGAATAAGACCTCCCCCAACAGGACGGGCATGACCAAATGGGCAACATGTTGAAATCAGGCAGGAGGAGGCTGACCTAGGAACAACAGTGACTTCAGTTGGTTGCTCCCTCCCCAGAGCAGATTCATGGGATTTGCTTGGCCTAGGTCATGCCCCTGGCCAGGACCCAATAAGCCATCCCAAACCAATTCCCTATGCCTAGCACACACTAACCTGGTGAAGGCCCCTGAAGTTTGACTGGCCCAGTGAGGAGAGGCCAGCATATGCAGCCCCTACTTACATCTTAGTGACAAGAACAAACAGGATAGGGCAGAAATCCCTCACCAGTGTGCTTCAGAAGAACCATAACCAACAAGGAAGGGGGCTGAGACCCCCATTATACACCTGTATGGAAGAAACCAAAACCATGACAAGAGAGAGAAATAAGAAAAAGCCCCCTGCCCAAAACCCTGAGAACTCTGATCCAGGAGAGTGAAAAACAAAAGAGACTGAGGGCAGCAAGCATGAAACATCAGACATGGCTTCAATACACATTAAGAGATATCTTTGGGACCTTGTAGATGAGCTCAAAACTGAAATATTAAATCAGGTAAAGCAAGATATAAGTAGATTAATAGAAGAAATGTTAAGCATCTCTCAGGAAGACACAGACAAAAGAAGGGAGGATCACAAAAAAAGGAGAGAAACATTCAATAAAGAATATAAAGAAAATATAGAATACATGAAGCAGATTCAAAGAGATTACCAGGAAATTAAAAACTGCTTTGAAAGCTGGCAAAACTGCCTAAAAGAAACTAATGATAGACTATCAAAACTTGAAGACAAGTTTGCAATGTGTGATCATGAAAGGAAAGATCTCTTTAAAATAACAAGAAAACAGGCAGTAACAATACCAAGGCTAGAAGACGACAAGAAAATCTATAATTTAAGAATAAGAAATGTGAATGAAGAAGCAGGAATACAAACAGGCAAATTATAAAGGCTATTCATGGAAATAATTAAGGAAAACTTCCCAAGCATGGGAAAAGAAAATGGCATTCGGTTATGTGAGGCATACTGAACTCCAGCCACCTACAACCAAAACAAATCTACACCCAGACATATAATAATCAAGATACAATAAATTCAATATAAAAACAGAATATTAAAAGCCATCAGAAAAAGAAACAGATTACTTATAAAGGAAAGCCCATCAAGATCATGGCAGACTTCTTGACACAGACCATCAGATCAAGAAGAGCTTAGAGTGAAGTATTCTAAACCGTGAAAGAAAATAACCTCCAGTCCAGATTGATGTACCCTGCAAAACTGTCACTAGAATTTAATGGAGAAACAAGATGCTTCCATGACAAAGAGGAGTTGGGGGAATTTGTGACCACCAATCCAACCCTACAGAGAATACTGAAGGACATTCTAGAGAGAGAGAAAAAAAAATACCAGGATTTTAGGAACAGTGGCAGAAATGCCTCAGTGAATGGGGCAGGAAGTAGAATGAAGGAGAAAAGTAGACAAACAAAGGCAGAAAAATAGCATAGCAGAAATGAGGCAGAGAAGGATGGCTAGAATCTCTAACATAGGTGGCCTTGACACATTATATTGTTAATAGTGCACCAGGATTTAAAAACCCGCATTACTCACACCACCCTGCTTAGCTGTATTATATTCTGCTTCAGTCTGTCTACTTGTACTAGATTTGAGGGCACAGACAGTTATCCCCAAAACAGCAGGATATAGTATGGTAATCGTTCTTAATTTCCTATTAACTTAATCTAAAGCTCTGTATAACCTACACTGTTGTACCATGACTGTAATCGAATCTGGTTTGTTAGATTGCTGTTTTGTATTGATAGATTTTATTCAAAGCAGTTATGATTGATAATATCAAGTCTGAAACTATAGGCAATTATGCTGCAGATGACAAGATTCACTAGATTATCCACTCTGGTTTGATTATTACCTGCCTTTGAAATTTGATACTGTCTACAATGTTTACTTTTTCTAATATAAAATTATGTACTGCTATATTCAATTATGCATGATGATATAGACAATTCTATTGAAGATAGTAAGAGACAGCACAGTAACCATTGTAGATCACCTTGTACTGTGGTTTTATATGACTTTTTGGTTTCATGTTTTTATAGGAATTTGTTTTGCTTTGTCTTTCTATGTTTTGTTTTTCCCTCTAACACAGAAAGGATAGAAATACATGTAGAGACTCAAGCATGCATAGTTGGTCACAGTCTGACTGTTTGAATATCTACTTTACATGCTTTAATTTTATAACTTGAACAACTGTTTCTAAGAGGACAATATATAATTTATCAACTAGTGATATCTTACTGTTTATCTTTTTTTTTGAAATTTTGCATTATCTCTACCCTTTACATGTTTTTTTCTCTTTAAATCAATGTCCATTTTGTATGCTTTAATTTTGTAACTTGAACAACTGTGTCTAAGAAGACAATATGTAATTTATCAACTAGTGACTTCTTACTGTTTATTTTTTTCTGAAATTCTGGATTGTTTCTACTGTTTTTTCTGCTTTGATTTTTTTTCTCTTTAAATAAAAGTTAAAAAAATGTCTCATGAAGTTTAGCATCCCAATGGTGAAGGTAGAAACTAGCAAAATAAACAATTCCATTTTTAAAAAGCATGACGCAGAAGTCTTCTGGAGTAGAGGACATGTGATCAAACTAAGAGGATAGAGAGTCTAGGGCAGTGGTGGCAAACCTATGGCATGTGTGCCACAGCAGTCTGTTATCCCTGAAAACTCTAAAACATTTGCCATCATTGGTCTAGGGATTGTTATTTAAGATAGAATGGCCAAGAAAGCTCTCCGTGAGTGGGTTACATTTGAGATGTGAACAGTATATACACTTGAGATGAGGTTGTCAAGCAGAATGTATGACGTATGAAAAGCCTAAAGGCAGGAGACATTTAACATACTGGAGAAATTCCAAGGAGGTCAATGTAGCCTGAATGCAGTGAGCCAGAAAGACAGCACTGAGATATGAGGTCAGAAAGGTAACAAGGACAGAGCGAATCTTCTTTGTAGGGCATGGTAAAGATTTGGGGCTATATTCTAAGTGTGATGAAAGTCATAGGCGATTTGAGGTAGAAGAGAGGGAATCAGAGTTAACATGGCATCTGGCTGCCATGTGGAACTTAGTATGAGTGGGAACCAGTATGGAAGCAGGTACATGAGTTAGGAGGACATAGTAGCTGTCCCACCATACAAAGATAAGGAAACTAACTGCTTCATGATGACCAGTCTAGATTTTCTGTAGTTCAGGCTGTGCCTGATTCTACTTTTTTTAGGTGCCATATCTGTCATCCTACAGCACTTTTTATATCTTACTACAAGTATTTACTCACTCTTACACCTCCTTAAGTGGTGTAAGTGGGAGCTCCTCAAGGGAAGGGGCCCTGTCTGCTTGTTTCATATGCCATGATTCTTTTCCCATGATGACCAGCTCATAACAGGAACTCAATAGATATGTTCACAACAGGTACTTCATAGTTGTCTGTTGAGTGACAGGTGAATGACATATAGCCTTTTTTCCTGAAGGCACAGGAAGGTTGAATTCCCAAAGGATACTTGAATCCTGAATTCATGGAATTATTATTCTATATATTTGGCTATCACTGATACCCAGTTTCTATTGCAGGAGAATTTGAAACCTGCACTATACTTTTCAGTGATGTGGTGACATTCACTAACATCTGTGCTTCCTGTGAACCTATACAAATCGTGAACATGCTGAATTCAATGTACTCTAAGTTTGACAGATTGACTGGGGTCCATGAGGTCTACAAAGTAAGTATCTGTGCAATGTGATATGTTCCAGGACTCAGGTAGAACTCAGATTTGGAGTTCTTTATTTGCACTAGTCAGGGGTGTGGTGTTAAGAGTGGGGTAAAGAAAGAGCTGAAAAGGAATTATAGGTATCTAGGATAAGTAAGGTTTGATCCTCAGCATCATTGACTAACTAGCTAACTGACTAACTAGCTAACTAACTAACTAACTGGAGAAAGACATCTTGGCTCTCTCACTGTTTCCAGAATCAGTTCCTTTTTACTTCTTCTCTCATGCTCTTCATACCTCTAGCAAAGTATCCCCAGATTCTTTAGTATGCCACTTTTGTCATTATGAAAACTAGCAAGCAGATTTAGTAATGGGTTTAGGAAATCTTCTGAACACCATTTTTTCCTGGCAGGTGGAAACAATAGGTGATTCCTACATGATAGTAGGTGGTGTTCCAGTGCCTGTTAGAAGCCACGCTGAAAGAGTAGCTAATTTTGCCTTAGGCATAAGAATTTCTGCAAAAGAAGTGATGAATCCTGTTACTGGAGAACCCATCCAGGTAGGGAGCAAATGAGTAATTTGCTTAATGCCAAATATCTCACAGGCACAAGTAAAAGTTCTAGTCTGGTTAGGAGGTTACTGGGTATGTTGCCACAATTAAAATGCCTGATTTTTGCAATTCTTTTCTTTTCTTGCTTATGTTCCTAAGAAATACAGATATTAAGAAAGATAGTGGAGCCTCAAGTTCTCTTAAATTTCAGAAAAGGTTGTGCAGCTTGCTGCCCTGGTAAGTGGCTGTGGCCTGGCAAGCCATGGCCACCTGAGGGCAAGAACCATCAGAGTTTCCCGAGATCCACACCATGTTGGAACTTAGGGTGCTCAGAAACCAAGCAACCAGCTCACCGCCCCGGTAAGCAGGTATGAGTTTATCAGCATGTGGGCTGAGATTCAAACATCCATATTTCCCTCTTTCCCCTCCATTAGCAAGTGGGAGCCAGAGATCTGAGCATCTTTTTGCAAGGTTGACTCTATGTAACATAGCAAATAAGGGAGCTTTCCTTCTACCATCTCTTTGAAGGCCAATATTTTTATCACTGTTTTGCTTTGTTCTTACTAATGGTATTGCTTTATTCAATATTCTATTTTGATAAGTTCTATAATGTTCTATATTTCCTTTGATTTTTCTATACCTGATTGAAAGAACAACTATTGTGAAGAAAATGAGATATACTATGGTACCTATTACTGTTACCCTGGGTAACCTTCTGTGAAATTCTATACCAATTTCACTACACTGTCTCAAATGGCTTTGTTCTGTCTTGTTCTGTGGTATTTTACTACTTTAAAAATAAAAAAAATTAAAAAAAAGTTTGTGGTGCCCAAAATTTTCACATGATTTACTGCAACTTTCCTTTGTCCACAATTTAGGGTGGTGCTGAGTATCTCTCCTTGTTAACACTGTAGAGTGCAATCCATCCTGAAACTCAGCCCATTTGTAATTCCTGATTTTTTGTTTAAAAATTGCAACAGGTGGTTCAGGTTTACTGAATAGCCAAATTTTCTCACTCAGAAAGTCATGTATCCAACATGCCATCTGACGGTTCAGAGCTCAGACTGAGGTATGAAGCTGGCTTTTGTGTACAGCCCAGGCATCATGGTGCGATTAGGTATTCAGAATGACTTTCTTTTTTTCATGTGCCCCTCAGTGAGACATCTGCTCACTTTCCTCTTAGGAAGCTGCCCTTCCAAGCAGGGAAGTTTGTTCACATGAAGAAAGTTACACAGGCTGGAGATGGAAAATGATCAGCAGATCCTGATTTCCCCACAACCTCAGATGACTTGGAATCATGTGTCTCAGCCTTTTTACATCCAGTTGCATCCTCATCTCCTGTCAGTCAAAAGTTCAAAATAAACTTAATAGCCAACTAAAAAAAATACAACTAATTATAAAATGGAATATGATCTTCTCAAGTTAGAATCCTTTGCAGGATGTACTGGAAATACATTATATTTGCTCTCACCACAGTAATTTGGAAAATTTTTTTGAGAAAATGCTTCTGCTGTAGCCAAATATCATAAGGAGTGAAAAATTTCTACCTCACATCATATATGAAAAATAATTTGAATATGTAACATGGGTCTAATCATAAAATCTAGATTCATAAAACTTCTTGATGGAAACAAAAGAGATAGTTTTATGGCTTTTGAATGGACCATGACTTCTTAGCACACAGGATATTAATCACACAAGGAAAAAACTTGTTATGTTTTATTGTTGTGGGCTGAATTGTGTCCCTCAAAATCCATATGTTGGAGCCTAAGCCTTTTGTACCTCAGAATTTCCAGTTTTAGGTATTTACTTAAGAAAAGTGAAAGTCTATATCCACAAAAATATCCATACAGAAATGTTCACAACAGCCTTAATTAAAATAGCACTGATCTGTTAATAACCTAAATGGTTACAGAGAGGAGAATGAATAAATGAATCATTGTATAATCCCAGTATTCAGCAATAAAAATAATGAACTACTGATGCAAACAGCACTATTAATGACTCTCAAAACATTTTTTGAGTCAATGAAGCAGATATAATACTACATGCTATATGATTTCCTATGTGTGCAGTTTTACAATAGGCAAAATAATCTTTGGTATAAGCAATTAGAAAGTGGTTGTCTCTGTTGGGGAAGGAGAGGGGAGAGTTTAACTGGAAAGAGACACAAAATAGTTTGGAAGACAGTGCAACTATTGTACATTTCATTTTGGATGGTGTTTATAATACTATATAAAATCCAAACTCATAGAATAAAACACTTTAATATCTGCAGTCTATGATGCTTTAATTTAAAAGTAGAAGCAAAAGGATTAGATGGTATCTTTTCAGTGAGGTTCTCTCTGCACAGATTAGAATTGGCATCCATACTGGCCCAGTCTTAGCAGGTGTTGTGGGAGACAAGATGCCCAGGTACTGCTTGTTTGGTGACACTGTGAACACAGCCTCCAGGATGGAAAGTCATGGACTTCCCAACAAAGTACACCTCAGTCCCACAGCCTACAGGTAGGTGTTCACTTATTTATGCTTTCCTTTTTCCGTCCCCATTCCAGAACTTAGGGTAAGACTAGTAGCCATTGGATGGGGTCAGTGGAAAAACAGGATTTTTCTCCCACACTTTACTAGGTTAGAGAACTCAGCACACATTGTTGAGCCCCTACTACCACATAGTTCTTACTCTCAAGAATCATATGCTTTAGTGCAGAGTATAGCAAATTATAACCCACAGCACAAATCCAAGCTTTAAAATCTTTTTCTAGATAAAGTTGGAACACAAGCCAAATTCCTTTATTTACATATTGTCTAACAAGTGATGTCATGATACAATCACAGAGTTGAATAATTATGAAAGACTATCTGGCCTACAAAGCTTGAAAATATTTATTATCTGGTGTTTCCTAGAAAACTAGGTACCTGGTCCAGTAGAAGGAAAAATATCACATTTATTTTTAAAATGAGATAAGTACAAAGATAAAGATATAAAACAATACTCACAATTTCTTGAGTACTTCTAATAGGCATACTTGGTTCTACATTCCTTTACACATGCTTATTGATTTCCCATTGCAATAATTCCATGAAAATGTATCACTATTACTCTTATTTACAGATAAGAAAAAATAAGGCTAATAACTCACCTTAGATCCAGGTAAATCAGGAAGGAGGAAAATATAAATAAAACCCAGAGATTGAGGCTCAGATGCTCATACCTTTACTTTGCCATCTGCAGGAATTTGTATGTGTCATGTGAGTCCAGAGGAAGGGACCTGATTCTGGAAAGAAGATTTTATAGTGGAGCAGATGACCCAGCTGAGTCTGGGACAAAGAGTTCCAGAGTAGAATTTAGACAAAATTTTTGTACTGAGTGTGAAAGCTAAATAGTACAGTAGAAATGAGGGGCTGGATGTATGGGAACCTTGGAGAGAGGAACTTTGGTCATAAGGCCAGCGGAGTTTGGGGAGATCCCCTGGGTCTCCCTCTGCCTTCGGCATCCTGCTCAAATACCTCAGTTCATTCTTCCTTGCTCTCCCTCATTCCCTTTCCCCTGTCTGACGGCCCCTGCTGATGCTTTGTGTCCTTCCCACTGCTGGGCGTCTGTTTCTGACTTTTCCTTGCGTATGCTACTCACCGTAACCAGCTCTGTGATCTTTGATACTTGATGCATCATTTTCTCTGCACAGAGCCTTGGAAAATCAAGGATTTGAAATCATTGAGAGAGGTGAAATTGAAGTGAAAGGAAAAGGGAAAATGACCACATACTTTCTGATCCAGAACCTAAATGCCACAGAGGATCAGCTCATGGGAAGACGTAAAATTCCATTTGATCACAACGGTAAGCAACAAAGAATATCTTGTCTCTAGTGTTGGTATTTTTTTCTGTTAAGTACTTCAGCTATGACCTCTGTCCGCAGGGTGGACGTGGGTCTCCACAGTGTACCTGGGTGGCTGAAGCTCCTGGTCAGCCCACCTGCTATGTCCCGAGAACTCTTCTCTGATGCTATTTGAGCTGGACCAAGGGATTCAGCCTTCTCAAGGTCTCAGCTACACTGGGTTTCAAGATTCTTCTCTGTCCTAGCAAGGGGCTTTCCCCTAGCACTTCTGTGACTAGGGAATGATTTTAGAGTATTCTCTCTCCTCCGCTATCCTACACAAAGCTCCTGAGTGCAGTTTCCTTGCATACTGGAAGCATCTTTCAATTTATTTATTTATTTATTTATTTATTTATTTATTTATTTATAAGCAGGGTCTCACTTTGTAATTCAGGGTGCCCATGAACTTTCTGTGTAGTCCGGGTTGGCCTTGAACTCATGGCTAGCCTCCTTCCTGAGCCTCCCAGGTGCTGGAATTACAAACCTGCACCAGCCTGCCTGCCCTGAAAGCTCCTTCCTCCCTCTTTTTTTTTTTTTTTTTTGTAAAACTTTGGGAAAGGACAAAATCTGAAAACTAGGTACCTGGTCTAGTGGAAGGAAAAATATCACATTTAATTATTTTTAAAATGGGATAAGTACAAAGATAAAGATATAAAATAATACTCACAATTTCTGGAGCTTGCTGAGCTCCAGAAATGACAAAATGATGGAAATTTAGGGTAAAACAACCTAGTGCTCGGCTGGATCAAGGATTACCATTTGTCCTATAGTACACAAAAGAGAAGGTAAAATCCAAAAATGAAGTCTCCACCAGGTGTAAGTTCAAAAAAGTAGACAGACCCTCCCACAATATTGGCCTTGAGTACTTTTATCCACATAAGAAGTGAATTCTGGGGTGAGGTGAGGAGGTGCTGGATTTCCATGGATACCTTCAAAGGTGAATTTCTAAGTGGCCCATCCTTAAACTGCTCAGAACTCTATAAGCTCCAGGGAAGTGAGTGGGTTTGTTTTTCAGGCTCTTCCTGAACAAGGTCCCACCACCAAGAGCCAACAAGACTGGACAGGACTAGGCATCTCATTTAAAGGCAGGAGTCAGAACTCAGCTGGGCCCCAAATTGGTACCTCTCCTAACTGTTGCTTTGCTGAACAAAAACCAACAGCAAAAACTAAAAAAGGGGAAACTGAGCCTCAGTTTGGGGGAAACTGGAAGTGTGGAGAATGGCATTTTGAAGAACTACTCTGTGGTAGCATTTTACTCACATTGTCTCACCTGGCCCAACAGTTACATAAGAGTCAAATAATACAACAGTCATTACCACTCCCTCAACAGAGGCAAGAAACTTGAATTCAGAAAGCCTATGTGATTTATATAAGGTCTCACAATTAGAACATAGAAGGAGTAGGATTTAAACTTCAGGCATAGTAGTCTTGGGCAGATCATAACCACATGAGCCCACGTTCAGTAAAAGATTAGAACAATCCTGTAACTTTCTCAATGGTAGGTTGACAAATTTGGATGTCTTGGCTTTGCCATGGCTCAACTATGTTTCTCTGATTCCTTGGGGTGCACCTGAACAGATTTCTGATCACTGGTGGCTCCTGGTGACTAGTAGGAGTGTCAATGATGAATCATTTGCACACCATAAGTGAATGACAAACCATCAGGTATTTGTGATAGGCTTGGATAAATAAGCATGCAGCCAACTAGGCCACAGAACTCAAAACTCCTGAAGCCCAGACCTTTTCACAGTTTTCCAAGGTAGTGTGAATTGGCGTTTCCTTCAGTTCACACTACTTATCTTTCCTGGTGAACAGATATTGCATTTCACTTTGCAGGCCTCATGGCTTCTACTCATGGCCTCTGTTCTTCATCCTGGTTCCAGTGCTAGCTCCCATGGGTTTGCAGGCCCAGCTTAGCTCTGAGGTGGAGAGGGCCACTAAAGGGTCACTGTGGGAGCACCTCCCACTCCAGTCCTATGTGACTATCATGACGTTTCCATTAGTAGCTGAAGCCTGTCAGGGTTGTGGAGCTAACCATGTGTGGACTTTCACTACCTCAGTGATGTTTGCTTCTCAGTCTCTAGGTAGCTGGGCAGACATTCAGGACTTGCCTCACTGATCACACCTGCCACTCACCTCAGTCAGTTGTCACCATAGTGGCTCTGGGTAGCATGCCATTTTATCTGATTTGGCTCCTAGATGTGGAATGTGAGCAATCCTCTGCCCCGCTCTCTGCCTTCTTCAGGTATTATTGTTCAGGTATTATCTTAGGCCCTGGCAGCATGTGAAACATCATGTAGATGATGCCTCTCTGAGGACCAGGTAAGGCCTGGATCTCAGCCTTTCTTTCAGCCTTCTTTAAAAGAAGGTCTCATTGAACCTCTGGAGGCAACACTACCTTACACCACAGCAATAGGGAGCATTAACTAGGACCCATTCCTGAGGGTTGCACACAGTACCTCATTTGCACCTCAATAACCCTCTTTTTCTTCACATCACTATATAGATGTGTCAGTGGAAAGACTCCTCAGTGCAATTAAATGGGACTATCGAATCACAGAAAAATCAGTTTATATTGACTTAGATATTTAAGCAACCACTTTTCAGTATCAACTAAAAATTGTCATTCTAGCTGTCTCTGATGGCAGACTCTTATGGAATCTCATCAGGTCCTTGTTAAGATGTTTTTCAAATCTCAGCTTGCTGCAGCTTGTGTAACTAATTTTCCTGATGATAAGGCTAATGGTTTGCAGGCTGACCTGCACACAACACCTAGGCAAGTAACCCAGACCTTTCTCTGGAGGTGATCTCTCCTTAGAAGCTATGGTCAGAGGGTGATCCCTTGCTGGGTTTGTGGCAGGTTTCATCAGCTTAGGAAACTTCTCTAACCAAGTCTTACTTGTTTTTCTGGAGAACTTTAGAGTGAGGGTCTATCTCCTGGTGGAGTTTAGGGTTTAGTGGTCTGCCTGCTGGAGAGTTGCTGATTTCCTCCAAATGTGACTCACTATTCCAAGCAGGAAGAGATTTCTCTCCATTTGCAGTCTCTCTATTGGGTTATTCTTTGATGAGTTTATGGTCATTTAATTGCTAGGCTCCTTGCCCCTTACTTTATGTATTTCTAATAGTACATCTTTTCAGACATGTCCAATTAGACATGGTCCAGCTGGTTTGGAGCTAGCTGCCAAGGAAGGCCAGGTCCTCATTTTCAGCTCAGAAGCCTTTCAGCAGCCTTTCTGAGGCTTTTCTAAGCATGGTTCTCAAATTGGCCTGACTTTCCAACATGACATAACTGTTTTTAACCTTGGGCTTTCTAGCAGTTAGCCTGTTAACCCAGTAAGATTCTATAGAAGGAGGATTCTGGAAGGGATGAATGGATTCTTTGCAAGTAATATTACTAATAAGGAATGTACAATTTTCAGTAGTTAGGACTATCCTCTAAAGTCACTTATTGTCACACTGGGTATGACAGGCAGGGATGTCACATTAGAACTGATGAGTGGAGGTGGCAGTGGGTGTGGGGTAGCAGATTATTATGGAACAACTTGTGGATGGTATAGATGGTGGGATCTCACCCACCCTGGTCCTTCAGGAGGTCCAGAATGGGGACCATGACTGGTTTATTAAGCAGCTTTGCAGGGTTCTCCCCAGGTTTAAGAACTGTCATCATGATAGAAAGAGAATCAGATTAAAATCAGAATTCCTAGGGCTAGGTGCAGAACCACAGTAAGTCTCTTAATTCATCTTTATAAGCCTGGAGGCAGAGGTGATGGGAAGCCTGCCTCACAGAGTTACTTGTTGGAAGTTAAAGACATAGACGTTTTCATCCAAAACTTCAGGGTGTTTGAGACACTCTAGCTGCTTAATTGCTTGGGAACCCTACTGCTGGGAGTTCATTCAGAAGTAAATATGTGGGTCATAGCAAAAAACTGTGAGTCATCCTTCAGGGACTTAGAAAACTGACCTGCTGTATTCGGGGAGCTTTAGAAGAGCAAGACAGACAGATCTGCACTCAGACATCAGGATTCCAGCCTTTCACAGAGTGACCAGGATCGACAGTGAGCACACATGATACTAGGTCTGTACTGAGGACTCAGAGGAAGTACAGATAATGGCAGAAATGGGTATAGGCAAGAGCCTGCCCTCATCACTGGAGAACACAGAGGCTTCTGGTAGCTGGAGGCCCATTTCCTTCATGGCGTGGCCTGAGTTGTCCACTGAGAGATAGAAGTAGAGACAATTCATAAATGGCAACCCTTACCCACACCCTGGAGATGCTATTACACCTTTCATGTCACTAGCTTGGAATTCTTCTCTCACTGATAGACCTGCCTTTCAAACGTTCATTTCTGGATTCTGTGGATCTTTTTTCTGCTTACATTTCTAATATGGCTCACCTATCCTTCCACCAGAGCAGGAGGATGCCCTAAAATCTAAGTGGAAAGTAAATGGGAGGGAAGAAAGTAAAGCCCACACAGAGTAAAGGCCAGGCCTGGGTAGAGGTCCAGGAGACTGTCCAGCAACTGGTTCTGTACCACCAAGTACCAGAGTAAGGTGAAGCTGCTGATGGGGAGAAGCCGTGGTAGACAATGTCTTGGGAACAATAGAAAGACCCAGCAAAGTCTGACTTCAAGCTCAGCCCTACTCATAGAGAATCAGTGCTGAGACCCTTCTTAGAATGTTAGAATCCCTTCTCTTAAACCCATGTCATATCCCGTATGATTCACAGAGGCCTGTAATAACCAGGCAATGATCCAAATTATGCCTGTATTCCCCAAAGCAACAGTGTTCCCCTAAATTCCACACTACTCTCACAGCAAACACTTCAGCACCCTTCATAATCCCAAGTTCACAAGTGACAATGTGGTTCATTCAATGGATGCTTTCTAAATGAGAAGATGCTTTCTGGAACCTGTTCTTAATATATTTTGAGATGGGTTTTGTGCTACTTTTAATACTGGGCAATGTGGTTTGTCTTATTTATATGAGATAAGGAACATGCAATTTATATGAGAGAGGGAATTTTAAAAAATTTGTTTTGAAAATCAGATAGTGCAGACAAGCCAAAAAAAAAAAAGAAAACAAAACAAAACAAAAAAGAAAACAAAAGTACCTATAATCTCAACGATTAATGATACTACTAGTAAAACTTGAGGGAAGGTATGCCTTGTATAAGGGGGCCTCTCTATTTGTACATTATTATACTTTTTCCTTACAACATTAAAACAAAACTGAACCCAAATCTTTCAAGCACACTGTACTCAGCATTCAGAAATAAATATGTAGGTCTTAGCAGAAAGCTATAACCTGTATGTTTCAACTTGAAAACATATACTTTAAAAAATTACAATAATATTTACATCTAAAGAAATTTAATATTGCAATAAACTCCATAATTCAAAGCAAAGGAAGAAAAGAATATTAGAAATAATACGCTTAGTTGAGAATTAGCACAAATACATTCATACATACATACACACACCCTCATGTCTGAGTATGTAACAATTTGGGTGGGGTGGGGAATACACCACAGCTAGCAAGTGAACCCATAACCAGTGGCATCTACACTTAGCCAGCTCCAGTTTGGTTAGCCCTTATAAAAAATGCCATGTTTGAATTTTATGAACTTTGATTCCTTGTCAACTCAGCCCCAGTCTATGCATGAGCTAAACATTCCTCAGGACTCATCTGGCAAGAGTCTCCACAAGGACATTGCTCAGGTGTCCAAGGGACCCTTTTCTCTCCTTCTTTGCTCCAGGCTTCTCTCTTCACTGTTCACCTCTTCTGGGCCTGAGACTGAGGTGAGACAGGACAGGTCGAGAAGCCTCACTTTTTCTTCTCTTTTCTTTTTTAACTTAAAGAGGAAAAAAAACAAAAAGGATAGAAATATTACAGAATTTAAAAAAAGATAAACAGTAAGAGATTGCTAGTTGATAAATTACATGTTGTTCTTTTAGAAATAATTGTTCAAGTTACAAAATTAAAGCACACAAAGTAGACACTCAGGCAGTGAGACTGCAAACAGATCTGTTCAACAATAGAAATATGGTTATCAATCCTACACACTTAAACATACATGCAAGCTATATCTTTTATAGCATTTCCTATTTCCTCTTTTTTACCATAGCAATTATACATTTTAAAAATTTCATTTAAAGAGAAGAAAAAAAGCAAAACAGAAAAAAGGGTAGCAACAATACAGAATTCTAAAAGAAAGAAAGAACAAAAAGGAAAAAGAGAAAAAAACCCACTAAGAAGTCACTAGTTTATAAATTACATATTGTCATCTTGTATGTAGATGTTCAAGATACAAAGTTAAAGGGTACATAGTAGACAAACAGGCAGCCTCACTTTTTCATGTGTGTGCCATCCCTTAGAGTCATCAATGACCAGCACATTAACAAGTGGAGCTTGTACTGAAAACTACCCATCACTCTTAGGATCCTAAAGCAAAACCGATTATTGACCCAGGTTCAGGAAGAAGCCTGGTGTATTAATAGGCCTGAATGGTGCAAAAAGCCCATGCATTATTTAATTAATTAATGAAGGGAAAGCTGAAGTTAGAAGCCCCTCTCACTTGAATGCTTTCCGGAACACTGACACAGAGTATTTCTGCACTTGAGTTCTCTGGAACAATGATTAGTTCAAAAAGGAAATGGGATGATATATGACTTTAAAATCTCAGACGCTGATCTTTCCAAATGAAACCGCAGGGCAAGCAGGAGGGGAACAGAGACAGAGTCCGCCAGCCAGCCTCTTGTCTCCATCCCTCTCTGACCTGCTCCCTCCCTCCTGTCTTGGCAGCTCACAGTTCCAGAGCTCTTTCCCTGTACCTCCTCTCTGAGCTCCCCCACATACTTAGAAAGACCAATTGCCATCTTGGAGTTTGTACTTTGTATTGGGGCATTGTGTTTGTTAATCATTTGATGTAAATCATGCAATTATTAGTTCCCCATTTTAGAGATGAGGAAAAATGAGGCCCAGAACAGTTATCTTCTTTGCAGTCACAAGGCAAACAGTGCTTACCACCAGGACAGAGCCCCAGGTCTACACCTTAACCTGTGTGGCGTTGCTGCTCAGAACTCATACAGTCAGAGGCCAGCAACGATGGAGGGTTAGTGCTGCTATGGAGTTTACAGAAGTAAAGATTTGAGGTGTGGCAACAAGATGACATGGTGTAGCCCACAAGAAATTATAGAGCCTGATGCACTGTGGGTATGAAGACATTGGCTTGTCCAGGATCATGCTGAGGCAGGAAAGGTAGCCCATAGGATGCAGGCTGTGTGAGTGGAGGCCTACAGAAGCTTGATTCATTTGTTCACCCCTCTGTCTCCTTCCAGCTTCTCAGGAAGCCACACTCACCAAGCCTGCAAAAGGGCTGGGCCCTGTGGAGGCAGAAGACCAACAATCAGTTTCAGATGAGACCAAGACACGTCTTTTTCCCAGAGACTCTGTGCCATCTACTTTCTGTGTTTTGTTGTAACAAAGCAGGAAATGAACCCCTGGGATTTGTTTCTCCTATTTAGTTATATGGAGGCAAATAAAAGTAACTTCATTTATCACCCCAAAACCTTAAACTGTGTCTTTCCCTCATCACTCCTTGGAGAATGAAAATCTAGAAATGGAATACAATCCTGACAAGTTGGGAAAAATGTGCTTTGACATTCTTTGTTTAGAGCCAACCCTGAACCTTGAGCCCAGGTCGTTTGTTCTCAGATGTGGTGAGTTGAGCTGTGGGCTAGTTTGTTTGTTTCAGACAGGATAGCTTCCTGCTCTCCTAGCCACAGCTCCCTGAGCCTCAGCCTTGAACAGGTACCCTAAGGGCCAACTTCAGAAGATACCTTGACTTTGGAGCTCATGTGTGCAGTCCATTGTTCTGAATGGTCAGAGAATGGGAAGGATGAAGAAGAGGAATTGGAGGAATGAGACCCAGACTCTGTGGTTTATAAATCATCCCCTAAGATAGCTGAGATGTAAAAGGCACTCAGCCAGGGGTTGTGAAAGAAAATCACTTTCTTTCTCAGCCCTGGGAATGATGTGAAGCAATAGAACAAAAGCTGCATTCCCCCAAGATTTACTTCAAGCAAAATGGAGGGGAAAATGTGAAAATCATTGAAAGGATAGAGCTAGAAAAGATATGGAGACATGGCAGAGTACAGCCAGATACATGGGCCCCTTAGCCAGTGGCTTCTCTGATGCTGTTGGCTATAGATGTAGAAACTTTGCCTTTTGCAAAAAGGTGGATATGGGGAATGACCTCAGTGCCTCCCCCAACTGGGGAGCCAGGGGCAGGGGTGGGGAATGGGTGCAGAAATTGTCCATGGGTCACTCATCTACATTTGTGATGGTGAGAAATAGTTTTCTGGATCTAGATAATTAAGACAATCTCAGGGGTTCACATGAACTGGGTGTGTAGCTCAGTGATCCAGCACTTGCCTCACACTTGGTTCCACCCTCGGCAACAACTATCTAATTATAAAAATCCCAGGAAAAGAGGGTGGGTAGCCTGGATAAGGTACGAGGGACAAAAGGGGGTCACCACTTGACACTTGCTTTTTGGATGCTTTTGCTGCTTTCTGCCTGCCATGAAGTGGTTATTCCCTGTGATACCAGGTGCTACCCTGCCTTGGAGCCAGCCAACTGTAGGTGGAAGCCTCTGTAAACTGTGACCTAAATAAACCTTTCCTCCTTTAACTCTGGATGTTGGGTGTTTTGTCTCAGCAATGAGAAAAGGTAGCTAAGACATCTCATTAAGAGAGGAAGGACAGCCTGAAGGTATGAACCCAGGAGCCAAATAGCCTGGCTTTACCACTCACCGGTCGAGTGATTTTGACCAAGTTATTTAACATCTCCTTACCTCCTTTCTTCAGTATACCTTTTGCAAAATGTGGATAATCAGAAGATCTGTGTTTACAGGGTTGTCATGAGAGTTAAATTAAATATATGCAAAGTACTTAAAAGAGTTACTGACAGTAAGTCCTCTCTGAATGCCTGTATCTTTTATTTTTAAAATGCTTCCAAAACTGATGAATGTCTTTGCTTACGTGAGGGTAAGGAAAGGCACTCATACACCTTGTTACTCTTCTTGTATGCTCTCCTTCAAAATCCCTAACTCAGCTGTGAGTGAGAACCCCACCTAGAATGAGAACACTGTTAGGTGGTGACATTGGCTGGGAGAACAAGAAGAAAGCAGTTATTTGGTGGGGAGATGCCTCTTTACTTTATTTGCAGTTGGAGAAAAGCTGGACCCTGTGGTCTTGGCTCCCAGCTGGCAGCTTGCTTTGCTTCTGTGGCCCCTAAAGAACACATCAGTTTAATCTTCAGTTATGTCTGAGACTGCTAAGATTGGTGAAGCAGGTGCCTTGATCTTAGCTGAAAAGGGTCAGAATTTTGCTCAGTGTTTATTATGATTTAAAAAATTGTTTCTGGCTCTAAATGAATGACTACACATCCCTAAATTTGGTGTCACTTTGGAACATACTATTTCTTCTTTTGAGTAAACACTGCTGGAGACAACCTTCAGGTGCCCAGGAAACCTAGCCAAGCTGATGAAGTGCTCTTTGGGCCCTGGCACTCCCAAGTATTCCTTCATTCTTTCTTGTATACATTTTTTTGGGTCCAAGGAGGATTTTGAGCCCTTTATACCCAGGTAAAGTGTGTGTACATTCACTCAGGGGGCAAGTTTACGCGTGGGATCCCTGAAACTCTGTGAATATCTGCAAAGGCTAAGCTCAAATGCTGGTATCTAATGGTATGACCAGTGTCCATTGGCCAACATCTGGCTTTTATCTGAGATAACAAACTTTTTTATGAGCATTGAGTGCTTTGCTCCGCTGGGTGGCCAGCATAACTCCATGCTGAGACCCCACTAAGCTGCAGAAAGTTGGAGGAGGGGAGCCATCCCACACCTGCAAACTGGTGGGCTCTCTGTACTCCAGATCCCTGTGTTGCTCCAGCCCCCTTGAGCTCTATCTCAGAGCACCACTTGTTTGGGACATAGTGTATATAGACCAAAGCAGATGGCTGATCCACAGGCCAAGGACCAACGAACTCACTGGAGGAAGTCAGCCATTTGTTTTAGTTATAACTTAAAAGCATTACCCACCATTCCTCCTTAGAGGGTCCCAGAGCCCGCACTTATTCCCCAGCTTCCATGCCAACCCTTCAGTGCAGCATTGGCTCCTGGAGGTCAAGGTCATGGGCGTGGATTAAGGAGATAACAAAGCACTGGGTGCCCTTTCTGCCTGCTTTTCCCCTTCAGCATAGCTTTCTCCTTTGTGGCCATCCAAAACCAGTTCTTCAACTCTTGAGGGCTGGTGTCTCACCCCTGCACTGGGCTAAGACTTGCTCATTCTTTACAACCACCCAGTGCCTCCCCCCTTCACTCTTTCTCTCTTTTCCAACTTTCCTTCAGCTTAAGTTGTGTGTGAGAGAAAGAAGGCGGATTGGTGGCTGGTTGAGGAATGAGATCATTTCTCTCCTCTCTTAGCAGCTTGCTGTCTGCTAGCCAGGGCGAGGAAAAGCAAGAAGGAAAGTGTGCTCTCCTAGGAGAGCCATCTGGCTCCCACAGACTCACTTGGTTGCTAATCTGTGCGTCTCTTTTTCTTTATTCTTTTTTCTTGTTTGTTCCCGAGGAACACTTCATCTGCAGCTGTAAATTTAGACCTGGTGCATGTGAAAGCGAGCCTTCATTTGGCGTACATGTTTATTCCCGCATTATGCCCCTCCCACCCCTCCCCCCTTCCTCTTGTAGGTGTCAGGAAGCCATTGTTTTCCTTGGTGGGTCTATGTGGATTTAATGTCAGAGCTGTACTTTCAAATGGAAATCAGGCAATTATGCTCCACATGGAGAAATCTGACAGATGCAGAGGTTTTACACCACTGGCCATGTCTAGGGTACAAAGGCGTCTGGTGCTCCTAAGGGACTGTTAAATAAATAGAATATGTTTTAAGGGCACAGAAAAATTCAGAAATAATGAACTGTGTGATGAGAGTTCATAGATCCTGTGGCTGTTTAGCTTCAGAATGTGATAATGATATGTCAACCAACTGCTTAGCGCATCTTTGGAAAGGCGGCATTAGCAAACTGATTACAATGTGCATGGAACCAGAGGCGGGGACTGCTCTGTGCATCTGCTTTCTGGGTACCAAGTGGAAAGCTCTGGAGGATTTTAACTTGTTCCGTTTTCTCCTCTCAGGGGCCTCTGGTGTGAGGAGAGGCAGTTGGATGCTTACTGATGGACCAGCTTCACGTCTACATTCAGTGGTGTCTGATATCAGTGGCCTCTGTAGATCTGAGTGTTGTCTAATATCAATGGTGTCCACCCAGGGATTTATGCTGAAAAGTATGGTGACAATATCACTGTGGCTACTCTTTCGTTTTTTTGGAAGGATGGAGGATGTAAGCCACAGCCTTAAGCATGCTAGGCTAATGTTCTCTCACTGCACAGCATCCCCCAGCCCCTCATTGTGGTTGCTACCAAGTGATAACTCATTATGTGCCAATCACCCAGCTAAGTGACCACGACACTGGCCTCCTGCAGGTGTGGGAAAGGCACTCTTCTTATCCACATTTCACAGAGGGGAAACTGAGACCCTTGGCTAAATGGAAGAATATCCCTTTAGACTCAGCCCTGCCCAACTCTGATTTAGCTCTCAGCTTCTGGCTTGAGCCCTCTCCAATGTTTTAACAGATAGCAGGAAGAAAGACACACTCACTCCTGCACCCTTTATGAAGCACTCTCATGGCAGACATGTGTTGTTAGACAGACTGGGCAGGAGAGACTTAAATAAAAGTTCAGCTTATTTTTTCCCCTAAAATACCTAGTTATTTAAACAACTAATTACTTTGGAATCTGAAAGATACAGTAAGAGTCATCATTGCATGTGTCCAAAATGGACCTCAAAATGAGTTATTTTATGGTAATGTTCACAGCTCCTCAGCACTACTATCCGCCGTCATGGGGGAGACAGCAGGGGCAGTATCCTATCTGCCTGGTCTTCAGCAGCCCTTGATTTCCCCACTGAGCCGCTGCTTTGGACTCCACTGCAGCTGAGGCCAATGTGAACTCAGAAAGAAAGAAAGAAAGAAAGAAAGAAAGAAAGAAAGAAAGAAAGAAAGAAAGGAAGGACATATTAACTCTCAGAAAAAGTGCTTTTTAAACTAAGTATATGATAAAGTATATATATAAAACAAATAGGCAACTGGGAGTGGTGGTACATGCCATTGATTCCAGCTCTCTGGGAAGTTAGCACAGGAAATCAAAGTTCTAGATCAGCCTGAGCAACTTGGTGACACCCTGTTTCAAAATGTGACAAGTAAGAAATATGAGGGCCCAGGGATGTAGTTCAGTGTAGATACCCTGGGTTCAAGCCCTATTACCACAAAATAAATAAAAAAATAAGTAAAATAGGTTTAGATAAGAATCATGAATTCTTTCTCAGATCAGTCCATGCCACGTTGGAAATCTATGCGATTCTCTTGAGTAAATGCATCAATCAAACAAAGCCGGAGGTATTCCAAGACAAAACAGCTATTAATTTGCCAGTGACAAGAAAACATAAGTCACACCCACAACATTCTTCCATCATGCCTTATTTTACTTTATTCAAGGATAGAGAAACATTTAAGGAAATTGAAAACCTTTCATATGAACAGCTTTGTCTTATGTTAGGAAAAAGAGTTTCTGTATATGGAAAAATTCATTTGATTTTTTTCATCTTTAATGAATACATTACCATAATAAGCTTGCATTTCAAATTTTTAAGCACCACTAAAGTATTCTGTGAGGGCCCAGAAAATGATATTTAAAAATACGATGCCTTAGTATGCTAGTTTTTTCTTCTTTTGCAGTAATGGAGACTGAACCGTGTACCTTCTTACTGAGTTACATACCCAGCCCCTGACTTTTTTAAAAATTTGAGACAGGGTCAGGGTTAGGGTTAGAGACTGGGATTGGACTGGTGATCCTCCTGCCTCAGCCTCTCAGAATGCTGAGATTATAGGCATAAGTCACCATATCCAGCTTGGTATTCTGATTATTTTAAATTAAAGCCACCTGGGGATCTGTACTGCTGCATCTTTTCTATGAAGTTAGCTTATCTTCTTAAATAAGTAGGAGATTTTAAAAACTGGGAAAACTAACTTTTAAAAACATCAGTATTTAAGGCAGTATTTAAAAATCAGGAAGAATGAAAATTGAATTTAACAGCTCTCAAATTGCATGCCATAAACTGATGTCATTCAGTTGGTTAGTTTCAATGGTCAGTTATTAGCGTTTCTCTTTCCACAAATAACAACTTCAAATTCTTCATAAATCAAAAAGGATTTTCTCTTTGTGTTTCTAATATTTCTTTCTTGTTTCACAAAAAGTATTTTAATGAAGCATTTGGTTTTTTTAAAAAAAAGATTACAGAGCAATCTCTAATACTTTCTCAGATTCAACAAGTGTCATTTTGTAGTACAATACACACAGCTGCAGAGAAATGATATATTAGTGTCAACTAATTTGCTTGTAATAATTAATAAACATCATAAATACACATAAACACAATCATTAGTCATTTTAACTTCCTGAATATACAAAGTTATTTAGAAAACCATTCAAAAACTTTTGGTCATCAATTTATAATATAAAAATTTTAACACTGTGATTAAAATGAATTGATTTTTCTTTTTTTGTTAATATATTTATTTGAAAATGTTAAAATAATCTTGTAGTTATGGGTTTTTCAGAATGTTTGTTTGGCAAAATCAAAATTTGTTTGATCCAGCTTTTTAAATATATGTGTGTGTACCTGTGCATGCATGTGTGTGTTCAAATGTGTATATTTGAATATTAAGCCTCTTGGTAACATATACATTGTGACTGGATAGTTGATATTGTAACTATCATCACAAATCTCTGCATTTTAGAAAAGTAAAGTAGGCCAGACATGATAGTACACACCTGTAATCCCAGCAGTTTGGGATGCTAAGGCAAGAGGATCACAAGTTCAAACCCAGCATAGGCAACTTTGTAATTTAGGAAGACCTTATCTAAAAATACAAAATAAAAACAGTGCTGGGGATGTAGCTCAGTGCAAAAGCCTTGGGTGTAATACCCAG
Organism: Hydrochoerus hydrochaeris; assembly: GCA_004027455.1. Lineage (NCBI taxonomy): Eukaryota > Metazoa > Chordata > Mammalia > Rodentia > Hydrochaeridae > Hydrochoerus > Hydrochoerus hydrochaeris. The sequence continues at coordinate 271,066 of PVLA01001790.1, read as the reverse complement.
TACTGAGGGAAGAAAGAGGGAAAGAGAGAGAGAGAAGAAAGAAGAAAAGAGAGAAAGAAAAAGAAAGAAAGAAAGGAAAAAGGAAGAAAGAAAGAAAGAAAGAAAGAAAGAAAGAAAGAAAGAAAGAAAGGAAGAAACTGAAAGAAGGTGGACAGCAAGTCTGGATAAATCAGTAAGTATGGTCACAATGGAGCAGGAAAGCTTTTCCATCACTCGTTCCAGTAAAAATGCATGAAATATCTTCATGGGCATGGTGAACTTAGAAACCAGACCATATATTAAGAAAATAAAATGAAACAGTAGACAGACCACATGAAAACCACAGGTGAGTTTCTTCAGGTGCACTCATTTTGGAGTGAGCCACTGTTTCCAATAGAAGTGGGTCACAGACCTCAGACAGACTGGGGTGGAGAAGTGGTAGACGGCCACAGATGTAGATTGAAATGTGAACAGCAACCATCTTAGAGGCGAGGTGATGGATAATTTTATTTTTCTTCTTCTTACTTCTCTAAGTAAAGGAATACGAGATTTTCAGCATGCTATAGAAATGAGCCCCACTGGAGCTGGGCTGTTGCACTTAGGAGTTTGGCTCTGCAGCTCATCGGCTTCTGCAAAACATTTTCTGTCTTTGGACCCTTAATGCTCCCTCTGTAAAAGGAAGAGCATCAAAGTTTCAAAAACCACTGAGATGGTGAGTGAGATAATGCTGGAAAAGCGTAGAGCAGATGCACATGTAATTGTGCATTAAATATGAACTCTTTCAGAAAAATCCTTATAGCATCCATGTCTGCACAATTTCTTACAGAAACAGAAAGTGCAGACATCTCCAACCTGATGAACCTAATTTCCAGGGCCACTCTGCCTGAGCATGCAGCATTCCTTCTCTGGGGTGCTTATCTATGTTTCATTCATAGCACTCATTACACTCTGAAATCATTTTATGTTTCAGTCACCACGGCTGATTTTAAAATATTAATGGTTTAACAAAGGGCTTGCAAAACTGATCATTTAATACATAGGTTTCACAAGCCAGCATACACCTGGCTGGTCTTCTATCTTGACAATTTTAATACTGTAAATTGCATATTAAATGGTAGTTTGGGTTTTGACAATAAAGGGAAATAGACTCCTTTTCCTTACCATCAGGTAAACATAAATAGAGCAATTAATTTGTAAGCAATATTACCTGTGGGAGCCATTAGCTGTAATGAAACATTTGACTAAATGGACCATTTCCTAAGTTGATTTTTATTGCTCTGGTGGTAAAATGTAAGACTTCCTGGAAATCCCTGAGATTATAGAAATAGAATCCATCATATTTTTGCTATGTGGCACATTAAAGATGGCTTCAAATTCTTTGCTTCTCTTTCTGCTGAGAAGTAGATTCTATTCCTCCTCTTGAATATGTGTGGCTTTAGTGATTTGTAAAAGGGTTATTTGAATTCAGTGCTGTGAGACTGCAAACGTAGATCTGACAACCAAGATGGTGTTAAGTAACTAATGGGAGTTCAGCATACACAGCATGGATACCTTGGACAAAAAAGTGATCCATGCCAGTGGTAGAATGGCACAAAATTTAAAACTTATAAATTGTTTATTTCTGGAATTTTCCACTTACTATTTGTGGACAGCAGTTGAATGTGGGTAACTGAAACCAAGGAAAGTAAAACCACAGATGGGGAAGGGAGCTGCTATATTATATCATAAGATATATTATAGCCTACACACTTAGATGTTTTCACTTAACAATAACATCTTTTTCCAGGTTAATATATAGAGAGTGATCTTATTCTTTTTTTAAAATAACTGTTCATGCTTCCATTATTTGTCACAATAAACATGGCCCAGATCTTTGCTCCTCTTTCCTTTGAGTAGATTCTAGTTCCCCTCACCTTGAATATGGGCTGCACATGTTTCTTCTTGGTTTAACCAACAATACACAATGCATGGGAAATGACGTGCCAGTCTGTAGGTCAGGCAGGAAGAGCAGGTGCTTCTGCCTCTTGTGCTTAGAATATTTGCCCTGGATGCAACCAGATGTCATGAGAGAAGTCTGACTATGCTGGCATCACCACTCTGTGAGGAAAAATAAATTATGATTAGCAATCAGGTGGAGAGAAATTCTCAGCCAGTCATGAGCTGTTTTAACTATGCCAGCCCACATAGTGGGCACAGGAAGGAAGGCAGTCAAGCCTCCGGCGCCTTGACTTCAGCCCAGCCAGTATGTGGCTGCAACTACCTGAAAATCCCTAAGTGAAAACTGCCCAGATTAGCCTGGTCAGCCAGTAAGGGAAGAACTTTTGTTTCCAACCACTATAATTGAAGTTTGTTAGATAGCGATAAATAACCTGAATATATTTTAGACATATCATGCTTTCTTATGGATGAACATTCAAATTTTTACCAGCCTTTTGCTATTTCAACCAATGATGCAGTAAATAAAGTTGCTATTGTAAGTATACAAATTCCCAGAACTGAAAGTAGTGAGTCAAAAGATAAGTGTATTTGTAGGTATTTCCATTCAAACTGTCCATTTCCTTGCCTATTTTTCTATTGGCTTGTTCTTTCATTAGTAAAGTATTTATTACTTCTCCATTTCTAAAAGATTTTTTCTTTGTGGTATGAAGTATATTTTTTTACAGTTGTCTTTAGGACTTCATTTATCTTGATTTTTTTTGCCATGGATTTTATTTTTAAATCTCTTGTATTTCTTCTCATGCTTTGTGCTTTAGCATTTAATCTTTGATCCATTTGAAATTTATCCTGTTGTATAAGTTTTGAATCTAATTTTAATTTTTAAATTGCTTAGTTGTTCCAAAATCACTTATTGAACTAATTCATATTTTGGTACTGATTTGAAATGATGTTTATCATGCACTAAGTGTAGTATGTATTTGTATGCATTTAGTATGCATCTGTAGTCTATTTTGACTCTATCTACTTATTTAATAATTTTAAAAATTTTTCCAGCTTAAATATATAGTTTAGTAACAGAGATGGCTATGGTATCCCTAGTTATTCTTGTTGCAAAGAATTTTTCTGAATATTCTTCCTAAAATACTTTCCAGTATGAACTTTAATATCAATTTATTGAGTTACAAAAAATAGCCTGATAGTGTATTAATTAGTATTACAAGTAGATTAATTTGAGGAAATTTGGTGTCTTTCAGATGTTCATTCCTTTTATCCAAGAACATGTCTTTGCATTTGTTTAAGACAGCTTTGTGTCTATCAGGATTACTTTAGTTTCTTCATAGAGCTATAAACCTGAGTGTTCTGTGTCCAAGCTTTGTAGAGGTAATTGCTTCATTAAATGTGATATGTTTGTAGTTAATTACGCTTTACTATCTTCAACTGCTTTTTGGCAAAAAAAAAAAAAAAATTGTCATTTCTTTTTCCTGAGGTTTTTCTTGTTTCAACCCTTGTAACTTTAAAATAATGCGAGTTGGCTCTTTTAGAATTCTCACATTTAAGGCAGATGAGTTTTTCTTGGACCAAATATTTTCAGGGTCACATTGCAGCCTGGTAGGAATTTTCCTTATGATCAAGGTTTTGTGTGTGAGTTTTAAGTCTGCTTCTCCCCAGTTAATAAAAACAAGTAGCTATATTTTTTTAAAAAAAACAATTTTTGTCTTCTTTCTGACTGTCACTGAGTTAGGAACTTTCCAACAAATGTGATATGTATGTGTAGTTTTCTTAAATTTTGTCTAACTAAATAATGGAGTGAGATTCTCCAAAGAGTAATACAATTATTGTGGAATAGTGTTGCAGTGGGAATATACACACCACAGTAAACTACACATGTGTTCAAGAAGATGAGGTGAAAAGATTTTTGTTAGGGAAAGAAATTTATATAAGTTGTCAGAATACAGTATTTGCTTGTCTTGGAGACCTGAGTCAGGAACTGGCATCAGCTTATTGGTGGAGAGGTCCTTGCTGAACAAGTGTTCTGTGCAGAGCAACTTATTTGAATTATTTCAGTCTACAAAGAATGTTAATGATAAATGTTGCTACAGAAATCTGCACATACATGTGAGGCATATAGAATATGAAGGAGTTTTTTTGGTGGGGGGAGCTTCAGAAAGTCTTTGAGATGGCAATTATCTCAGGCAGGCCTGAGCTCCTCACCTTCTTGATTTCAAGGCTCCAGTTTTGTGTGGGTCTGACAAGTCAGATCTTATCTTGGTGTCAGCGACTTTCACAGCTTCCCTGTCTCTGCTTTTCACAACTAAATTGGGCGCAGAACAGTTCTTGCAGCTCTGGTGTGTACTCTGTTCTCTGTGCTGTGAAATTGGGATTTTGACTGTTCTTCTCCCACTCCTCCCTCTTACAAATGTATTTTGGCTAACTAGTCTGAAGCTATGAACTCTCCTTCCTGTTTCTCATAGATCCTCCCCTGCTTTGAGCAGGTCACGCATCTACTTGTTGCTGTGGTCTTAACTACCTCTTAGTTTTGCTGCAAATGAAATTTCGTGTTAATTTATTTTCCTTTTGAAGGATCCCAAGAAAGAGAAGGGAAATACAGACTTCTCATCTTTGTCTTCAAACCAGAAACAATGATATGAATACTTAAAAATTTCAGCGTGAATAGTCCAAAGGGTTAAAGATACCTGATTTTGAAAATCTGTTATAAACAATATGGGATTACTTTCCAGAGCATATAGATATTTTGAAGTGTCACAGTGGATTTAAAAATTCTCAGAGTACTGTCTTAGCTTATCACTTGGGCAAGATATCCAAACTCTCTGGGCCTCATTTTTCCAGTGAAGGGGTTTGATGAAAGGATCCCCAAAGCTACAAAACAGAGCAGAAAACTCAAGGTTTAACTCTGAAATGAATTCTTGGAGATGGAATTTAGGTTTGTGGGTAGTTAATGGGGAAGTTTGGGGCCCTTGAATAGAAAAAAGAGAATTAACTTCTATTGAGAAGTCATTATGCACCTGGTAGTATGCTAGGAACTTCACATATGTATATAGTCCAGGAAGATGGGTATTATTATCAACTCTGTAGAATCTTCCAGGTATTTAGGAGGTTAGTGATAGCAGAGCCAGACTTGAAATCCTGGACTGAGTTTAGAGCCTAAAATTTTTTCCTGGGGAAAAAGCAGAGGTGTGCAAGCCTGCCCTGCTTGAAATTCAAGGGCTATACTCATGTTTCCAACTACCATTCCCTGAGTCCCCTGTCCTCTAGCTCATCTTCGTGGCAATTGTTTTAAAACCAGTCCTTCTAATATTGACCATATTGATTTAGTCTACAATACTGAATCCAACTAGATCCACTGTGACTGAGTTCAGTATTCCTGGTCAGCGTTCTGGAAATTGAGCTCCTACCAGGAATCAAATAAAATAATTTCAAGCAAACTGCTCACAATATTGCCTTTTTACCATTTGTCATAGGTCACTAAGGAATTCCATGCAAATTACTTTCATATTGAAAAAAGGTAAAAATAATATTTCCTGAAACTATGTTGCTTAGAAATTCTTTTTACCTTTTGAACCTCCTTGGCCTTATAAAACTGTCAGCAAAGAAAAGTCGGGGCGAGTTTCCTGCAGTCATGAACTCCACCATCCATTTTACAAGTCTTTATCCTTGGAAAAGGTACATAGGAAAATAAATGAGCAGTAAAATGATTGGTTTCCATTTAATGATTCGTTTGCCTCTGATTAACAATGGAAAATAACTTGATCAGCTTGGGAAGTTGGCACCTTTCTTTTCACCTGGGTGAATGAAATCTCCTGACTGCACTTGTCCTGCCCAAACCTGTCTAACCCCAGCGCCCCCAGACATCTGCTGCTCTCTCAGCTCATGTCCCTACAGGCCAACAGCCAGCACTTGTAGTTCTAACCCAAACTTAAATTAGAATTTTCACTCAACCTTTAGTCTACAGCATTGAGAAGAGAAAAAGTGTGATTACATCCCAAGGAGATTCTCTAAATTTAAGGAGACGAGGCTGCTCCCTTCCTGATTGCTCACTGTATCCATACACAGTAGGTGAATGTGCTGCTATTTCTCTTTTTCTTGTGGTCCTTGACTCAGGCTCCAGTGGCCTGGTGTCCAAGCACTCCAGCTCGGGCCCACTTTCCTATAGAGTCTTCCCAGCTATGTCCAGTAACCCTTAGTTCCCTTTTTCTGTCTTTTCTACTCTGTTTGAGAACATACATTTTTATTCACTTCAAAGTCAGACTCCACTACCTGTCTTCAAGTTCTGCATAGCATTACTTCACCCAGTTTGTTACTCTCTGCTCCCAGGCACACAGTCCAGTCCCTAAGCAGCCATGCTGGGGGCCACAGCAGAAACGTAAATCCAGCTCTGCCATGAGGTCAGCTGGCTTGCCTAAGGAAGGTGATAAAAGATAAAAGAATGGTGAATGGACAGAGGAAAGAGCTTCTTCTACACTGTAAATAACATACACATTTTTGTCATGACAATGAGCCATTATCAAATATTGGAAGTAAATTAACTTCATTTTATATGAGTGATATCTACCTATATCTATACATCTTTATCTCTTTACATATCTATACTTATCTCTATATCTGTATATCTATGTCTCCAAGTGGGCAACTGATAATGTAGACTACTGGTCATTGTTAACAACAAACCTCTCCTGAATGAGCCTGCTTGCATTAAGGTGATAGCTTTAGTAACCTCATCTGGAGAAGCCCCAAGTGGTATGGCTTTGAGTTCCATTAGCTTATTCTGGTCACGCCAGTTGTTTTGTGCTGTTGAGGTGCCACCTATTGGCTAAGAGTTAAGCAATCAGAAATTATAAAGTGTTTTGAAAATAAGAATAAAGTAACCTTGGTATTAACATGAACCTTATGAAGCCTGACTGTCAAAGGTGAGCGTGGGAGAGGAAGGAAAAGGCAGTGAGGTGTCGGGAGGGGATCCATATGGTCATCCAGCTGTACAGGCCGATGACAGTAGCAAGTCTACCGTAGATCCCACCATTGAGAGTTCTTAAAGTTACCTCACCATTCCAACATGCAGCCAACTTTGAGAAGCTCCCCACGCCACCAAAGTGTCACTGTCCATGACCCAACTCGGCAACAGTGCACATACATGGTGAGGAGAAGGAGACAACAAGTCTGTGACCCAGCTTTTGTGCCAGAGTGAAGCTCTTGAATCATCTTTCCCCACTGCCACTAATAAGAAAAAATTCATCTTCATGTAGAAAACATCTTGACGAGCTTTCACTGTGCCAAATCCCTAGGATAATTTGCCCTTTTAAGAAAGATATATTACTTGGGATTGAGAGGCATTCTCTAATTGGGTCATTAGGATATAACTGATAAATTACAGTGTTTTTTTTTTTAGTTATTGAGAATTTCCACAGGATATACTTGGTCTTGCTCTCTAAGATCATTTTCATCTCAAATATATGTAGTTAGCTACTTACTAAATTTCAAACAATGGGCAAGTTTCTCAGTGGTGCGTGGAGGGTCTCCAAGATAATCCCATGGGTGAATATCTGCTATAAGGACTCAGGTGTCCCACATAGCTGCATGCATGGCTCGCATGTATTGCAGTGGTGTGGTGAGGTTGTATAGCCCAACCAGAAGGGTGCCGAATGTGGGCAGAGTTTGGGAGAATCCACACAAAGGCTATCTTGCATTCCTTATCTTTTTCCTGCACACTGCAACGATAGTAGTTCACCATATCTATGATGCTGCTGCCCAGGGAAGCCCATCAGAGACTGTACCCCTAAGGGCATTTGGGGGGCTGGTCATATAGGCATGTATCAAAATTCCAGCCACAGAAGGAGAGCAGGTATCTGGCAAAAACAACATTGCTTATCCCAACAGAGCAGGCCTAACAAGACACTCTGATCCTATCAATGTTTTATATTAGTATATATGACTGCTTCTCAGTCAAATTCCTAGGTTCCAGTCAAAGGTCACCTCTGCAAGCAGGTGCTGTTCTAGGGATAGCATCTGTCTTAGTTTTTTTGTTTCTGAGACAAAATATCCAACACTCAAAGAAGAGAGGTTTACTTGGCTCACAGTTTGAAGAGGCTTCAGTTCATAGTTGGCTGACAGAGTGGTAGGCAGGGAGCATCAGAGAGCAGACAAACAGAAGACAGTAAGCAGGAGGTAACAAGCAGGCAGAGTGACCTTTTATCTGCCCCTTACATCTTATCCAGACTACAAACCCTTAGGACAGTAGCACTCACACCCAGGATGGGATGCCCTGAATCCTACCCAGAACTATGCCAAATGAATCAATAAACTAATTCAGTAATCACACACTCTTGATCCGAACATCACACACATGCCTTGGACAATCACTTCTCCAGGAAAAGGACACCGCATGTGGGAATTGGGCACGGGGATCTTGAAATGTTTTGTACTGATAATTGTAATTTGTGTAGTTCACATGTGTATGTTTTTATGTAATGCTCAATATGGAGTCGAGGGTGGAGACTCCAGGGGGGTTGCTGGAGGCCCTCTAGATAACCCCTTTGTGAGGACTGGTTGTGAAATTTT